>PVKS010033334.1:0-21800 GCA_004027875.1 Aplodontia rufa
TAAAAGACACAGACTGACCCACTGGATCAAAAAACAAAATCCAACAATATGTTGCCTGCAAGAGACACATTTGACACCCAAAAATAGACACAGGCTGAAAGTGAAAGGTTGGCAAAATGTCTACCAGGCCTGTGGCCCAAAAAAGCAAGCTGGTGCAGCGATTCTAATTTCGGACAAAATTAATTTCCATCTAAAACTAGTCAGAAAAGACAAAGAGGGTCACTTTATCATACTAAAGGGACAGTTCATCAAGAAGATATAACGATAATCAACATTTATGCCCCTAACTACAACCCCCCCAAATACATGGAAAAAATACTTAAGGACATTAAGCCCCTCATTGATCTCAACACAATAATTCTGGGGGATTTCAACACACCACTATCAACTCTAGACAGATCTTCAAAACAAAAAATCAATCAAGATGTCTCCAATCTGAACTACTCTATTAAACAATTGGGCTTAACAGACATTTACAGAATATTCCATCCCAAGAGAGCTGAATTTACCTTCTTCTCTTCAGCCCATGGATCCTTCTCTAAAATAGACCACATCCTAGTTCACCAGGACAATCTTAGCAAGTATAAAAAAGTGGATATAATCCCATGTATTCTGTCAGATCATAACGCTATGATCTTAGCAATCAACAACAGGAGAAACAATAGAAACTATACAAATACTTGGAAATTGAACAATTACCTCTTAAACGAAGGATGGGTAAAAGAGGAAATGAGAACAGAGATCATGAAGTTATTGGAATTGAACGAGAATGAGGAAACAACATACCAAAACCTCTGGGACAGTATGAAGGCTTTCGTAAGAAGTAAATTTATAGCACTGCATGCATACATCAAAAATCTATAAAGAGATCAGATTAATAGCCTTATGCTTCAACTCAAACGACTACAAATGGAGGAACAGTCCAACCCTAAATCTAACAGAAGACAGGAAATCACCAAAATCAGAGCTGAAATCAATGAAATTGAGAACAAAAAACTATTCAATCTATTAACAAATCTAAGAGTTGGTTCTTTGAAAGAGTTAACAAAATCCACAGACCCCTTGCCAAACTCACCAAAAGGAAGATCAAAATGAAGCAAATCAACAAAATCAGAGACGAAAATGGGGATATCACCATAGACCCATCCAAGATACAGAAGATTATCAGAACCTATTTTGAAAACTTATACTCTGCCAAATTTGATAACCTGGAGGACATGGACAGGTTTTTGGACACACACGACACTCCCTCTTTAACACAGGAGGACATTGAAAACCTCAACCAACCTATCACAGAAAGCAAAATTGAAGCAGCAATCAAAGCTCTCCCAAAAAAGAAAAGCCCAGGTCTGGATGGATATAAGGCAGAATTCTACCAAGCCTTCACAGAAGAGCTAACATCGATCCTCTACAAGCTCTTCCAGGAAACTGATACAGAGGGAACACTCCCAAACACTTTCTATGAAGCAAACATTACACTGATTCCAAAGCCCAACAAAGACACATCAAGGAAAGAAAACTACAGACCAATTTCCCTGTTGAACATTGATGCAAAAATCCTTAATAAAATTCTAGCTACTCGGATACAAAACCACATTAAAAAGATAATTAATTATGATCAAGTTGGCTTCATTCCAGGAAAACAAGGCTGGTTCAATACACGCAAATCAATAAATGTAATTCACCACATAAACAGAATTAAAAACAAAAATCATATAATCATCTCAATTGATGCAGAGATGCATTTGATAAAATTCAACACCACTTTATGCTCAAAACTTTGGAAAAGACAGGGATCAAGGGAAGATACTTTAATTACATCAGATCCATTTACAACAGACCCATAGCCAACATTATCCTCAATGGAGAAAAACTGAAAGCATTTCCACTGAATTCAGGTACAAGACAAGGCTGTCCGCTCTCCCCACTATTGTTCAATATAGTCCTTGAAACTCTTGCCAGAGCTATCAGGCAAGACAAGGAAATCAAAGGTACTCATATAGGAAAAGAGGAAGTTAAGTTATCTCTATTTGCAGACAACATGATTTTATACCTAGAAGACCCAATAACATCGGCCAGAAAACTCCTAGAACTTATAGGTGATTTCAGCAAAGTAGCTGGCTACAAGATCAACTCCAGCAAATCACTAGCATTTCTTTACTCCAGCAACAAATTCGCAGAAGAAGAAATCAGGAAATCTCTCCCATTCACCATCACTTCCAAAAAAATGAAATACTTGGTAATTAACCTTACAAAGGATGTTAAGGACCTCTACAAAGAAAACTATCAAACACTAAAAAAAGAAATTACAGAAGATCTGAGTAGATGGAAAAACATTCCATGCTCATGGTTAGGCAGAATCAATATAATAAAGATGGCCATTCTACCCAAATCCCTATACAGATTCAATGGAATCCCCATCAAGATACCTATGGCATTCTTCACAGATATAGAAAAAGCAATTCTCAAGTTCATATGGAATAACAGGAGACCCATACTAGCCAAAACATTACTCTACAGGAAGGAAGAAGTAGGGGGTATCTCAATCCCTGACCTGAAATTATACTACAGAGCTGTAGTAGCAAAAACAGCATGGTATTGGTATCAAAACAGAATCGAAGACCAGTGGAACTGAATAGAAGATCCTGAGACAAACCCCCATATCTTTAACTATTTGATATTTGATATTTGATAAAGGGGGAAAAGTATAGTGTGGAAGAAAGACAGCCTGTTCAACAAATGGTGTTGGACAAACTGGACTGCCATTTGTAGACAACTGAAGCTGGATCCTTATCTTTCGCCCTACACAAAAATTAAATAAAAATGGATCAAAGACCTGGATATTAAGCCAACAACTTTAAACTTACTAGAAAAAGAAGTAGGGTCATCACTACAGCATACAGGAGTCAGCAGCTACTTCCTTAACAAAACTCCCATGGCTCAAGCTGTAAAATCAAGAATAAATGAATGGGATGCAATTAAACTAAAAAGTTTCTGCACAGTCAAAGATCTAGTTAAGAGCATCAAGAGAGAGCCTACAGAATGGGAGAAAACCTTTGCCTGCTACACCTCAGACAGAGGGCTAATATCCAGAATATACAGGGAACTAAAGAAACTAAAGTCCAAACTCACAAATAATCCAATCAATAAATGGGCTAAAGAACTCAAAAGGAAATTCTCTCCAGTGGAAGTCCAGAAAGCCCACAAATATATGAGAAAATATTCTACATCATTAGCTGTAAGGGAAATGCAAATCAAAACTTCAATGAGATACCACCTCACTCCTGTTAGAGTGGCAAAAATGAAGAATACAAACAGCAACAGATGCTAGAGGGGCTGTGGGAAAAGAGGAACACTGTCACACTGCTGGTGGGACTGCAAACTGGTTCATCCACTCTGGAAAGCAGAGTGGAGACTCCTCAAAAAATTAGGGCTGGAACCACCTTATGACCCAACTATCCCACTCCTGAGTATTTTCCCAAAAGAGTTAGAATCAGTGTATTATAGTTATGTGGCTTCCTCAATGTTCATAGCAGCTCAATTTACTATAGCTAGATCAGGGAACCAACCCAGATGCCCCTCACTCGACAAGTGGATACAAAAACTTTGGTACCTATATACAATGGAATACTACTCGGCCATTAGAGAAGACGATATTATGGCTTTTGATATCAAACGGATGGAGATGGAAAGAATTATGCTAAGTGAAGTATCCCAATCTCAGAGACTAAAGGGCCAAATGGTTTCTCTCATCTGTGGATGCTAGAATATATGGGGAAGCAGTAAGGTAGACAGCTAACCTAACAATACTTCAAATTGTATGACTCTCAGAGTAATAGGGGGATGGCTCCCTAACATACTTAGAGGCGTAGGGAGGGGGATGGGGAGGGTGGAGGGTGTATGAAGAGCTCACAGGAGACTGGAGAGTGGGAATATGGGGGAACCATCCCAGAGCCGATGTCATTCCTACACGAGATACCCATTTAACGCATGAGTTCTTCTGGGGGAAACTGCAACAGGTGAAACCCAAGGTGGTCATCCATGTGTTGGCATTACCCCTGGATAACAAAGTATGTATACATTGATTACTGTTGGTTTAATAATGTTTCCCCCTCAATTCTATCACTATATACTTCTAATAAAAAAAAAAGAAAAAAGAAACCAAAACTATTAAAGAAAAGGAAAAAAAAAGACACAAAATTTTTCCATATCTACCCCAACAAAAGGGAAAGCTAGAAGGAAGAAACTTGACAGAATCATTAACAAGTGAAAAGGAAGGTTTAGAAAAATCTGAAGTGAGTTGGGAGTGGCAGCGTGCCTGTCATCCCAGTGGCTCCAGAGACTGAAGCAGGAGTATCTAGAGTTCAAAGCCAGCCTCAGCAACTTAGCCAGGCCATAAGTAAATTAGAGACTGTATTTAAAAATAAAAATTAAAAAAAAAAAACCTAAAATGAGGTCAGGGGAATAAGCACCATTGGTTCAATCCCTGTTTAAAAAAAAAAAAAAATTTGAAGTGACAAAGCAAAAGTAAAACATCATTTGATTTGCAAAATGTTATGTGCACGCTCCTTAGGAGATATCTATTATGTAACAGCAGACAGACCTACACTGGCAATAAGAAGAGCCACTATTTAATTTCAAAAGCATATTTTATTTGGGGTGGATTTGAATCTCTATACTCAGACAGGTCCTAATCCTCCTAAGGAACAGGAGGATCTCTGAAATACAAATACCAAACTTAAAGTCATTCTTTATGGTCTAGTACGCAAGGCCAGAATTAAAGCTCAGTCTTGGGAGGGGATGAGGAAGGGGAGAAGTGCTAATTCCAAAGAAAAGGCTTCTCTCCAAAATGTCAGCTGAATGTCATAAAAAATTGCTTTAGAACATAAGGATATAGGCCTCCCAATTCTGTTTCTAAAACTGTAAGAAAACTTGACTTGTAATTTGGAGAAGATGATTACAAAATACCAGTAAATATGATAAAACATATCTAATACAGGACTAAGGAAGAAAAGCTTTCTAAAAGGAAGATGTTCAGTGGAGACAAAAACTAGCAAAACATTTATCAGTCTTCTGGCTGAAACATCACTGGCCTATTAACTATGAGAACAGCCACAGGTTGGAAACAACTTTTGAAATAAAGCTGGTTTCCTCAATGTATCCACCTGGTTAAAGCAACACTTTGAATTTTGAAACATGAAACAAAATATTACCCCCATTATTTCAGAAGTAGCTGACTCTTGATAATCCTAAAACACCATCCTACTTCAATGATCTCCATTTTCCATGTGATATAATAATTAAGTAGCTGAATTTTGTGAATTGGTCACAACTCACAAACACAGAAGCCGAGATCTACCAATCTTAAATACTTAGAATATTGTTTTCAACTTAATGTTGCTGATGTACAGGGATGCACTGTCAAACGCCTAGAAGCCTAGCACGTGCCAGGGCTCACTGCAGCAGCTCCGCACCCTGCAGGCACTGGCACTCCCCATCACCTCACAACACGCTGGAGGACATACACTGCTCCAACCTCCTGTGTACAACAGCCAAGGCTTCCTGAGGTCAGGTCATTCACCCACTGTCAGAACTACCCAAAATTAATTACCTCGTTCCAGAGAGCATCCACCACATACAGGAGCTGGAAACTGTTAACCAAAATCATTGCCAAGGATGGAGCAGCACGGTTCTGGACTTTCATTTCAGCCAAAAGCATCACCAAGTTAATGACCACCTGAAATAAAAGAGGGGATACGGTCTCAAAACACATTCCCAGGTGGCTCAGTGGTTACAGCGTTTGCCTGGCATACACAAATATGCGAGTTCAAACCTCAGCACCACATACACAATGAAATCACAGAGCACTGAAAGCTACATGAAAAACTAAATAAAAATTTCATTCTCTCTCTTTCTCTCACTGTCCCTCTCTCTTTTAAAAAAAAAAAAAATTCCCAGAAATGCCAAGCACTACACAGAGGGAGAAGGAATTTCCCAGCTGAGAAGCCGGGCAGACACCACTGTGACCATGAACCTTCCACTGGAGACAAGATATCAACGCTGCAAAACCCTGGGCATGACGTCACTTCTATGCTGTTATTGCTGAAAATGTGCAACTTGATTCCAATCACCAGGGCTGGAGCTGTGGCTCAATGGTAGAGCACTTATCTGGGATGCACAAAGATCTGGGTTCAAACCCCAGCACCACATATATAACTAAGTGACAGGAGAAACAAAGCCAGATGAAAAAACAAAAGTTAATGCTCCTTCCTCTGTCTTAAAGAAAAAGAAAATAATGGACTAACCCAAATTAAGAGAAACTTACAAAATAACTGACCAGTATTTTTCAAAAAATTGCCTCATTAGAGACAAGGAAAGACTCAGCATTAATGTTAACTTGCTGCTACTGAACATCATACTACCATTAGGTCAGATGTGGGCACTGTGGGAAGGGGGATGAAGGATATAAAGGAAACTCTATTTTCATAACTTTCCTGTCAAATTTGAAATTAGGTCAAAATTCAATTCATTGATTGACTGATTTTTAAGAGAGAGGAAGAGTGAGAGAGAAACAATTTTATTTAGTTTTTCATTTAGTGGCTTTCACTGCTCTGAGACTTTGTTGTGTACGTGGTGCTGGGGTTTGAACTTGCATACTTGCGCATGGCGGGCAAGTGCTGTAACTGCTGAACCACCACTCCAGCCTCAATTTATTTTTGATTGGAAGAAAAATACATTTTTTTCTTACATGAATTCATCTACACTATCACTTTCTCACATAAATGTAAACTGATACAATAAAAAAATTTTAAAAATCTATTAAACCTCCAAAAATATTAGAGGAAGAAAACATTTTGTGTTAAGTAGACGGAATTATGGAAAGCTAAAATTATTCCTAAATGCATATTGCCACATCATACTTTAAAATTGTCTACATTTCTTTCTAAATGTAAGATAAATTTGTACTACTGAAATTAAAAAAAAAAAAAAGACATACCCATCCAATTAATCCAGGACGCAATTCACAAAAGTATTTGAGATCAAAAGTACCAATTCGAGGATTTAATTCACGGCCAATGAAGAAATCATAGACAGCATTTCCTGAAAAGGGATAAGTTTTTACCCAAACAGTGTTCCAAACCCACTCACACATGAGGCTTTAAAACCTCACACCCACCTATTATCCAGGGTTCCTAATTCAACTGCCCTACAAGAGCCTGGGGAAATTCTGGTGGTAAAAGGTAGGAGGGATTAACAGGGACTAACGGAGCCAGGGATGCAGCAGGGCACAGGCCCAGGTGGCCAGATTTGCCAATTTCAAGGAACTAGATAGAAGTTTTTTAAATGTACAATTTTTTAAGATAAGCAACTTTTTAAAAAGTACTTAAATAGTTTAGCTCAAAATCAACCAATTTGCAACATCTATTGTTTTGTTTTTTAAAAAAGTGTTGACTCTTTTGGACAAAATAATATGTCATAAATTATGCTTCCCAAAAGTTTATAAAAATATTTACCAACATCAAAAAATAAGGGAACAGAAATGAAAAGTACGTCGGGGGGAAAATTTTCTTCTAAATTCACTTTCTTTAAATTTTTCCTTCATCTTTTTGTTTTTTCAGATTTCTCTTCCCATAAAATGGAGCTAGAAGAAAAAAAAAAAAACAGCCATCTATCTACTCAAGTCTAGAAATGGCTGCACAGGGCTCTGCATTCATCTAATACGCAATTCACCACTGCTCACCAGAGCTGGCAGGCGACAGTTCATCCTTGGGCGCTTTCAAAGAGTGTGCGTAGAGATAGATACTCAAGACCCCCGAGAAAACAGTGGCTGCGAGGGCAAACTGAAGGAAATGATTGTACACATAATAAACCTCCACGCCCCAGAAGAGAGATGTTCCAACGACTGCAGATGTCAAGATAAAAGCATAGAATCCTTCAAAAGAGAAAAAAAAAAGGAGGGGGAATTAACATTAACCCAGGGCTCACATAAAACAATGCAACACTTTAGTTTTAGTTTAATTTTCTTTGAGATGGGATCTCACTACACTGCTCAGGCTGGTCTGGAACGGCAGGGCTCACGCAGTCCTCCCACCTCAGCCTCCACGTAGCGGGGACTAAAGGTCTGCGCCACAGCACCCAGCTAATGCAATGTTACTTTTCAAAATTTTACTTTCATTATTCAAACAAAATACATACAAATATGCAAATAAGCAATGTCCTGAGATGTAATCTTCAACATAGACACCACAACTCTTGTACAATTTTTCAAATGTTTTAGCATACTTATTCTTTTTTATTGTGAACAGTCATCATCTGCTTTTAATTAAGGGAAAACCCAAGTGCAGAGAAATTCACTTTAAAAACTGAAAAGAATCTCAAAATGCACTTAATACAAACACTCAACCCAAAGTCAAATGCCTAATTATTAACAGAGCTTGGCCAAGCACACATTTTAAAGTCCAATGCCATTAACTAACAGTAAGGTAATTTTAGTTGCTGTAAAATTATAAATACTTATACTTGAATTAACTTGTCAGTAATGGCTTCAAAAGGTTTTAGTCACATTGTACCATCTAGAACACATATTCCAGACCCCAATCTAAGAATACAGGCCACAATACAATGCCCCTCTGGTCAGGCTGTGTGAGGACTGAGCAGGAACATTCACACTCACAGCCAGATTAAAATGCACCATGGAGGCTCCACATCTAGTCCTGCTGCCGCCGACCTGGACTATTTTATCTTTTGGCTAGAGAAATAGTTTTGCTTATAGGAATCAAGTACCTGAAAGCTAGATTGTTAAATTACATTTGGATAAACAAACACGGAAAAGGGGTAGCTTTATTTATACAAGAATTCTAAAGTTAAACGCTTTTGTAAAATAAAAAAAGTCATTTCTAATTTATTTATCATTTAAGTCCACCTTAATTTATTCCCAAGAATAATTTTTAACTTTTAAAAATATTCATTCAAATCTCATAAAATTTATGAACATAAAAAGAAAAATAGTGGATTAAAGCAATTTTTTTGCTCTCTATATGGATTATTTGAAATTTTTTAGGAATTTCTTTAGTGGCAAAATTTCATGAAAAGAAATCTCTTAGCACTAGAACCAAAATAACTAAAAGAGGAAGTTACTTCCCTTTTTTTTTCATTAGAGCATTATAGGTAGACACAGTAGTTCAGTTCATTTTTACAAAATGATACATGCATGGAAATATAATTAATTCCATTTCAGTCCCCTTTCTATCCCATCCTCCCTCCCCCTAGTCTTCTTTAACTCTGCTGATCTTCCTTTCATTGTTTATTTATTATTGGTTGGTGCTTTCTACATATACATAAAAGTGGAATTCCCTGTGGTATAATGTATGTAGGAACACAGCATGATTTTGTTAAACTCATCCCACATTTCCTTCCCTTTCCCATCCCTCCTCCCTTCCTCTCAGTCTCCTTGGAGTCTGCAGATCTTCCTTATATCTGTTGGATATCTGATTTCCCCTTTCCCGTGTTTTACTTTAGCTTAGAGGAGTTAATTCTAAGGGATCAGGCAACTAGCCCAGACACTCCCCAGCTGGCTGCAACACCTCAGCTTGTGAGTGCTGACTTGTTCTCTATATGGGCAACATCCCTTTAAGGAAAGCAAACGAAAACAAAATAGCTTCACTTAGGAGGAAGGAAGCCATGTCCTAGGGAGAAACCCACAGAACACTAATATCAAGAGACCTGATGGCTAAAAGAAAACTCATCTCTCCCCAGACTCTGCTTCCCTGGCAGGGCACACGCAACGACGAGAAGGGGAGTATCACAGATCCTAAAATTTGTTCCATCAGCAAGGAGTTAGGTAAAGCAAACAAAAAGTCTGCCAGTATCAGCAAACAAGTTTTTAAGCACCCACCAGCATCTGGCACTGAGCTAGAATAGATGCTTCTCATGGCATTAAAAGGCAGACTGCAACTAAAATAGCTTTGTTTCCCTTTTAGAACCCAGTAAAGTGATTCCAGCAAGAGCAGATGCTAGATAAAGCACTAAACAAAAAGTACCCGGAGTTAGAAAGGTAACAAGGCACAGGATTTAAAAAAAAAAAAAACATGTACGGATGAGGACTGGAGGAAGAGCTTAGCAGTAGAGAGCACTTGCCCAGTATGCGAGAGGCCCTGGATTCGATCCCCACTACCACACATACAAAAGTATATACATGCACAGACAGATGACCTAAAGACGGTCTGACTTACAATTTTTTCTACTTTACCACAATACAAAAGCAATAAACATTCAGCAGAGTGTCCTGCGAAGGTGGATCTCCCCCAGGCTGCGGGTGTGCTGCGTGATACTGGCCGGTGGAGCTGATCTGCAGCAGCGAGCCAAAGTTCCCGGTCAGCCACGTAAACAACACACTCCACAGCGGACTGTGCGGCTGTTAGGATGTTCTATAGATTCAATGTGCTAAATGCGTTTTTTACTTCCAGTATTTTCAAGTTATGACGGGTCTGTGAGGATGTAACCACATCTTAAATTGAGGAGTACTTGTAATGTAGCTCCCAAGAAAATGAAAACACTCCACTCACTCCAGTAAAATGAAAAGTCATTTAAGGATAACAACAACATAGATATAGTTCTTAAGATCAAGTTAATGGCACTTTATCATAAAGTCTTCAAATGGAAAAGTTGGACTGATCCCCTCAGAACATCCTCCTACCAAGAGGGGTGCCCATACCAACAGGGGTGCCCATACCAACAGGGGGCAAAATCTGCCCATCTCTGGAGCTGCTGAATGAGACCACATCAGCCCCCATTCAGCACTCACATGTCAGTACATGCCCACAAGTGCCCACTCATCCTCCTGGCACCAAAGGTGCCACAGTGAACACAACGAAGTCCTAATCCACGGAGCTACATTCTAGTGTGAGGACCCAAAAGAACAGACAAATACATTGATGTGGCAAGGCATAACTGTCAAGAGAAAAAAACACAACACGGCAAGGGAAAGAAAGGGACCTGAGGATTCTCTAAGCAGGGATGTAACAGAAGTAAAAAAGCAGCTCTCAGACATTTGCAGGGCAAAGCCTGAGAAGAGTGTGACACAAATTCAACAGCCAGCCCAGACTCAAGCAGCTGGAGCCAAGTGGGCAAGGGCAGGAGCAGCTCCCAGGGCGGGTGCAGCCAAGATGCTCACACCAGTGAAGAGCTCCTCTCAGGCCAGGGAAAGCGGCAGGATGATGAAACCCTAGACGAGCTCGGTATCTTAGGTAGCGTTAAGTGATGCACTGTGTGCACGTACAAATATGTAACAATCAATCCCATCATATAACTATAATGCACCAATTAAAAAAATATGGAAAGAGAAAAAAAACCAGATAACAGGAGTGACTGAGGTGGCTATGCTACTTTTCATGACAAATAAACTACTTATACCTGTAGCCAGTTTTACACACTGGCTACAGGTATAAGTAGTTTATTTGCATGTCCTTCAAAACTACTGAAGAGATAATTTACTATTGACTATTTTAATCTCAGTTTAAGAAGTACAAGAGTTATCAATTCAATAATTTGAGTACTTAAAAAAGAAATCACCATTTAATTTATACTTGAGTCTTCTTCCATCAACAAGAGGGGTTCCTTCTGCAACCTGAAAAAGAAAAAAAAATTAATTATTACCATCATTCCTTTTTCTTTTTTTTAAGAGAGAGGGGCAGTAAGAAAGAAAAAGAGGAACAATTTTTATTTAGTTTTTTATGTGACCTTCGCAGCTCCGAGACTCCGTTGGGTACATGGTGCTGGGGTTTGAACTCACATATTCGTGCATGTCAGGCAAGCACCTTAACCTCCAAGCCACCACTCCAGCCCACCATCATTCTTGTGCATTTTTACATACATACATAATCTTCTAATGTAAGTCATACAGCTTCTAATATAAGTATGTAGTCTTCGAATATCTCTTAAATTACATCATGCCCAAGAAAGAATATATCCCAAAATAGGAAAACACAGTAGTTTGTTGCAAAGATCTTAATGTCAAGTCCTCTGATGAAGCAACTCCACCATTATCTTAGATGTAAATGGAATTAGCATCCTCTCAGTATACTGAGACCATTGCAATAGCCACCCTCCCCAAACCATCCCATGCACGAGACTGATCATGCTTAGAATACCTTTATATCTGATGAGTCCCCAGCTCAAGAATCTTCAATGGCTTCCCACCACTTACAAAACAGAGTTCAACTCCATTGTTTCACACTTGCAATTGGGCTCTGCCTTACTTATTTGTCTACTATGGCCTGTGTGCTATTTGATCTTATATCTGCATGCTCACTCCACTTGCTCTGCTACATATACACAGATGCTCATCCAGTTAATAACTCAATGTGATTCTTTTATTTCTAATAAGCAACTGTGAGCATGCTCCATGGACTGGAGCCTTTTCTCTTTACCTGGCATTACCCACAGCATGCCACACAGTGATTCCCACCTGCAAAGTACTCATGAAAAACATGACTTGCCCTGGATGAGTGAAAAGTCTGCTTGCCCAAGGGCAGCCACATTGTGCTCCCCAAAGTATCTACTCAGAGATGCAATGACTCTTAAAACACTGATAAAGTAGCATGTCTATAACCTTCTATGAACTATGAAAGGAAACCAGGAGGAGAAACATAACCTTTCTGAGATCACAGGATTAGCCAAACCCTGCCTGCTAATGTCAAATGATCCATTTCTATTAAAGGTGTCTAGAAACAACTATGACAGGCTTTAGTCTGTGAATATATACTTATTATACATATAAACATATATATACACACACACATATATATACACCTACACATTTATATACACATACACACATATATACGTGTGTGTGTGTGTATATTTTTTAGTCACTTTGGTCAGTGTGTGTATTTATGTATTATTTTAACCACCAAAACTGCTTTTCTTAATAAATTTCATCTAGTTCAAACTAGTCATTCCCTAAATTAACCTGAGTTTGACTGCAGAGCCTTACCAAAGGTTCACTGTCAAAGAAACCCTTGATAAGCCAATGAAGTTCAGAGTCTACAGCATTCAAGCCTGCAGCTCCACCCTATCACTGGCACTTGCCACTCCTAACAGAACTGATCTTTTGGCTTACAGTTGGCCAATTGCAAAGCCCTAAGAATAAGATCTTAAATTATTTATTGCTTAGGGAATCTCATGTTCCTTTAAATATATTTAAGTCAAGTACTCTACTGAAAGAAGAGAATGCTACAATTGGAACAAATTTAAAAGACACTACATGAATTTGAAAAGTACATAAAATATTCTTGACAAATTTCTGAAAGGGATAAAAACTACAAACTCACCAGATTTTTTTTTTAAGGAAAAGATACAGATTAAAGTCCATTGAGTTCAGTGGCCTATCAATTAACGATTTAAAATGCTACATTTGAAATGACTCATACTGAGGGAAATATTGTTTTCTGAGCTACCACCACTACAAAGAGTCAGACTACTTTGCAAAATAGCTTTCTCTCTTTATTTGGTGTGGAATGCTACACAAGAAATCTCAATCAGATTTTTAAAGTTCCCTTTAAAGAGCAAGTATTATCAAGCACAGAAGTAACTAAGAAAGTTTTGGTAGTTATGTCTAACACCTTCCAACCTTAAAACTACTATAAATTTATTCAGTAAACATGAAAGAGAAGTTAGGAAAATCTCACCACATTATGCTCTGCTAGTAAAAACTTACCTTCCCAATTGGCAGTAGGTAGAACAGAGCTTGAACAAAAAACCAGAGGAGGTAGATTCCACATACTCTGGTTTCCCACAAGTCATACAAATTTGGCAAAGGAGGTGGGAAATTCAGAAGACTGGGATCTTTCTGTTTACACATCAACAACAACAGGAAGAGGAAGACAGGCAGGCCAAGCATGATAAGGGACACACCTGCAAATAATTAGTGAACAGTAAAGGTTCAAATTTCAATCCAGTTCGTTTATTTAGTTTAAAAATCACAGTGGCTCAGGAGGCTAAGGCAGGAGGATCATGAGTTCAAGACCAGTCTGAGCAACTTAGGGAGACCCTGTCTCAAAATAAAAAATAAATAGGGCTGGGGGTGTAGTTCAGTGGTAGAGCACCCCTGGGTTCAATCCTCAGTACTCCCCACCCTACCCCCCTAAAATCATCTGGGCTTCATTAAGGTCTGAAATCAATTTTTAACATACCATCAAAAACTCCTAATCTTTAAAAAAAAAAAACTCCTAATCTCTATCTGTCACCTCCAACAGGTAAGCGATCATTGGCATCCGCATAGCAAAGAGTAAAAAAGCTAAATTCCAATTCAGAAATTAAGCTCTAAAACATTTGCCCTCCAGCCACTTTAGGAGCAAGAGTGTTGAAACACCAGCAAATTAAAGATCAAAACATCTAAAAATGTTTCTGTCTAATCTTAACAAAAAACTTTATATCTCTAAATTTGTAACAATTAAAATACTGTTCCATTCATGCAAATGTGTGCAAATATGTAAGTGATGCTGGACATTATCTGTAACAGACCAGCTAGCCAAGGGTTCTAACTTACAAACTATAAAGTGATTGGACCATGCAGGATTTTGAACACTTTGGCTGAATATTCTCTTTTACTAGCTCATAAACTGTTGTCAGGACCATCTACTTAATAACCCCAAGGCTCATAATGAACCTGCTTAGCAGGTAGGGCCAACCCCATGACCCCATTTCATGCAAGCAGTTTGTTCCCACTGCTCCTGCCACGGTCAGGCCTTGACATCTTGGTCTGGTCATCAGCAGCTCTCCTGTCCCTAATTGATCATCATCCTTCCTATACACAGCTTTCAAGCCAAACTTCTTTATCACTCCTTTGTATTTCTCTGCTCAAAACCTACCAACGGACAGACTGCTGATAGTTTCAACACAGCCACATTGGCATCCTTTCTTCTCCGTTATCCCTCACAATGCTCCTAGCTCAGGCCTTTGAACTCTGTCCCTTCTCTGGAAGGCTCTTCCCACATCACTCATTCTCCTGCCTGCAGAATTCTTCAAAGAGGTGCCTTTCCAGCACACTTCGAGCAACCACCACTGGTCACTGGCTGCCCTGCCTAAGCCCAGTGCTGACGCCTACCAGGTACTCCTCCAAACTCCAAGTCCTTCTTCTGTGCAGCGGTCACTTCAAAGGTTCTCATTGATGTGGGTCCTTCTGTGACAAGCTTTTCTTCCTTAGAATCTGTTTCTTTTAATTTGATCTCTTCTCTTCTTGGACGAAGACTATACTGTGTTGATATGTAGCTACCTTCTTGTGACAAAATGAATCTTTCCTAATTAAAAAATAGAAAGTATTAAAAATTTGTAGTTAACAATGACCACGAATTCTACTTTAACTAATTCAGCATTTCAATACAGCTGTATACTAACAAAAACAACTTTGTTAAACAACATTCATCCCTAATTTAAGCACTGTAGAACAGAGTATAAAATAGTATGATTTCCAATACGTTTCTGGAAGGAAAGTCACTTTAACAAAGAAAAGTTACCCAGGAGGAAGGGGCACATTCGTACCTGTGTGTTTTTACGAGGTATGTCATTCCTCTCAGTGTGTTCAGGCTCCCCATTGTATATGCTGATGCTGTTTCCAAATGGCTTCTACATTGAATATAAAACATTTTAATCAAAAGAACTGGAACTTATTCAAAGAAACATGATGGTAACAAATGACAACTGAAAAATCAAGTAACAAAATAGACCAAAGGCTTTCACAGCCCTAATTCTAGAGAATTTCACCCTCCTTTTGTTAAAAATGAAGAGGGGGGAAAATGATTAGAATTTCCCGGTCTTCAAAAGATTGGATCTTGGGCTGGAGTGGTGGCTCAGCGGTTTCAGCGCTTGCCTGGCAAGCATGAGGACCCGGGTTCAAACCCCAGTACCACGTACACAACTAAGTGTTGGAGCAACTAAGGCCATGTGAAAAATGAAATGAAGTTGTTTCTCTCTTTCTCTGTCTCTCTCTTTAAAAAAAAAAAAAAAAGATTGGATCTTATGGTATTAGAGTTCTACATAAGATCCTTCATCTTTCAAATGCAATTTGACTGAATGTTATAATTTCACAGTCAGGTACTTTAATAACTGCTATGAGGGCCAGATAAAAGTAAAAATTAGTAAATTAGTTTATTAATTGGTTTAAAAAAAAACAAGGAAAAGATATTCACCGTCCCAAAAGAGCCAATACTGGAAAACTAAGAAACAATGTGTAGATACAGAGTATTACTAGTGACCTACAAACTTTTTCTGAATGTCATGCTATTTGGTATTTATTTTACCTTAAATTTTCCTTTTATACACATGTCCCTTTTCTCAATTCAGCCTCTTATAATTTTTTATCAGACTGAACAAGGGATGTAATTTAATTTATAAGAGATTTTTTTCAGGCAATGCATGGCTGAAATCTGTGACCCTGCTCCTTCACAAGTCACTAACAAATGAATACACTAATAAACCAAAGGAAAGAAAATGAATTGAAAATCCAAGCATTCCTTTGGGAGGCCAGCTGGCAAAGGACTGCCTTAATACAGTTCCAAGTTCTTAATATGCAATGATGACATTCACAGCATACTTACCTCCTAACACCTGAGCCACTCAGCAGCAAATAGAATCACTTAAAAACTACGCTCACTTTCTCAGTTTTTCAAAGATCCAACATTATCTGCAATAACCACAAACGTAATACTGAAGCAAGCTAGTCTCACTCCATACCCTGTTGACTACGAATCAATTCTCTCCATTAAATGAATAGACTCACAGTGACCAGATACTCAAGGTAATGAGGCAAATTATTACAAAAGACCACAATCAGGAATCCAAAAAAAATAATCGTAATAAGATGTTTAAAGCCGCATGCAGCCCAGGTGTGGTCCCGCACAAACACACAGTAGACCAGGGCTCCACTGGTGAGTGTAGCTCTTGTGTCAATGGACTAGAAAATGACACTGGAAAAGATAAGTCCCTAAATATTAAAAATGAAAGTGCAACAGAAAGCAGTGTGCAGCATCAAGATGCTCCCCACCCTGAGTTACCAGGCTGGTAAAGAGAGCCACTAAGAGAACAACCAAACTCACCAGTAACACAGTGCAAATCAGGACAGGGAGTGGACAATCTAACAATCAATACAAAACAAAATTAATAATACTCAATGAAAAATGGGCATTCATACAGAACTGATACTGGCATGAACTATCTTGAAGCAACCTGGCAATAGTATTAAAAAGCTTAAAATCTGTGCTGATCATTTGACCTAACAGTTCCACTTGTAAGAATTTACCATAAGTAGGTAATCAGTTATATAAAAATACTTGTTTATAATACCAAAAAGGAAGCTGACCTAAAAAATTACATTGCACCTATAGTATCCATGGTAATATCCATACTGTACCATACAAAAAAATGCTGTAGAAAAATATGCATGAAAGGTTGACTACAAAACAGTGTCCAGTTTTTTTAAGGTTATTGAAAGTCTGTGTGCATTTTATGGTAATATTAAGTGAATGGAACACAAGATAACTTTTATCCTAATCCTTTTTACTTAAAATATTTTCTATTTGGTCTGTCAACTAAAATATTCATTATACAACATCTATTAGGCTCCATATACCTGATATTTCCAAAAATGCACTCTGAAAGTCATTCCATTGAAATGATCATCTTTAAACAGGAAAAGTGGCCAAATATATAATGCTGAGAGAGCAAGAATACGCTTCAATGACGCATGATTTTGTCTCATCATTTCATACATGAACTAGTAAATACTATAACATTTACTGAGTTCAACCCACAAGCTAGGTCTATTTCAAATTTAAACAGTACTTTTTTTTTTTTTAAAGAGAGAGAGAGAGTGAGAGAAAGAGAGAAGGAATTTTTATTTAATTTTTCATGTGGCTTTCGTTACTCTGAGACTTCGTTGTGTACGTGGTGCTGGGGTTTGAACTTGCGTACTCTGCCAGGTAAGCGCCGTAACTGCCGAGCTATCACTCCAGCCCCTAAACATTACTTTTTTAAAGACCATAATATCAGGGGCTGGGGTGGTGGCTCTCAGCAGATACAGCGCTTGCCCAACATGCACGAGGACCAAGGTTCAAAACCCAGCACTGCATACACATGTAAGTATCAGAGAAACAAAAACCAGATGAAAAATAAATAAAATTTATTATTTCTTTCTCTCTCTCTCTAAATGAAAGAAAGAAAAAGGCCATAATATTAAGTAGTACTCCTTATAACTTAAGAATATTCTTTTTTTCTTTTAAGGGAGGGAGAGTGAGAGAGAGAGAAAGAGAAAGAAAGAATCAATTTTATTTAGATTTTCATCTGGTTTTTGTTTTTCTGACGCACAGTTGTATATGTGGTGCTGGGGTTCAAACCTGGGTCCTCATACATGTCAGGCCAGCGCTCCACCCCCAGAACATTATACTTTCTATTCTAAACACCTGTTTTCTATGTAACCTTCCAAAGTAATTACCTTAGGTTTGATGTCTCACTAACATTTTAATACTATTAACTGAAAATAAGTTGTGTAAACATTTACATAAAGGGCAAGACACTACTTTTGACCAATGATGTAATGTGTAAGCACAAAGACAAGTACCAATATGAGTGGAGTCAATTTAACTTCCAAAATTTCCCTCCTGGTTTCCTTGATGTCGGCCTGGTGGGAAGCAGAGGCGGATCTTCGGGAACTCTTAGGTGTGCGACCAGGGGATCTGGAGCGCGATCTTGACCTGCTGCCTCGGCTCCCCCGGCTCCCTCGGCTGCCCCGGCTCCCACGGCGTCTGGAGGGAGAACTGGAAGTTGAGCCACTTTTCCTTTGCTTAAAGGATGTTAAAGGCTAGAGGGGAAGAAGGCAGCAAAGAGCTTACCACAAATTATAACAGAGACAGTCAAACCAGAAGAGGACAACAAAGGCCAGTAAAGGCTACCATTAACTCTAAAACCACCATGGGAGAAGACAGGATCTGAGAATCAGTTTGATGAGGACAATGAAAATGCTGCAGTAATGACCCAGCTCTTAGGACACCAACGCAGCCTCTCCCTTCTTAACTGCTCTTTGAAAGCATTTCCATGAAATGCATGTGTTTGCCCAATTAGCTGTATGTATTCTCAATAACACATACAAGATGGGTATAACTGACATTTAACTAGGATGGTAAAACAAAAGAAATTAGTGTACAACCAATAAAAAAAAATTGATCCCAAGTTCACTCTGAACAAAACACATGAGCAGATCTTAAGAACAAAGTACAAGTTTGGATTACTTGTCACCATTTTACCCTGTACCAACCTACTCCAAATTACCCCTTCCATTGCTTGTAGGGATCTAGTCCTAGGGAAGGTAAGCTATATGTCAAACTAAATGGCAAACCACTCATTTGTGCGTGGGTGTGCACATGGCTTTTAATATTTTAAAATGACTGCAAACAAAATCAAAAAGAATATTTCCAGGTGTGAAAATTATCTGAAATTCAAATTTCAATGTCCATAAACAAAGTGTTATTAGGACACAGCCATGTCCATTCCCTTCCACATTGCCTGTAGCTGTAGAAACTGCATGGCCTATTAAGCCCAAAATATTTACTAGAGCAACAAAGTGTGGTCCATAGGCCATAGGTCCAAACTATTCATTACCGATGTGCAGCAAGTACCAAAACCAAGACAAGGGGTATAGAAATTTTTATAACATTCTGGTATTCCATGTCTATAACCAATAAAAACTTGCTTGTATTTTGTAATCTTCTTTCCCCAGTAATCTAGTTTTATGACATCTGATATAAGTATCTGTACCCAATAGATCAGGTATTTTAGAAACCAAGCCCTCACCAGATAGGTAGAGAAGCCATGGACCAGATTCAAATCTAATCAATATCACTTTCCTTATTAAATTCTCAGCATTTAGGATGAAGCCCACACTCCTGGAACAGAATATTACAAATTTCACCATTCTGGCTCCTGCCTACCCCTCCAGTGTCCCCCAGCTTCCATACCCTTCTGGCACTTGGGCACATTTGAATCTTGCCTCTGGTACATAGCTCTCTCTGCAGAAGCCACCCCTATAGGACTTGAGATTTTTGCATTTATCCTTAGCACACAGCTTGGATGTCACAGTCTCATAAAGCCTCCCATGAAACTTAGTCCCTTCCTTAACCTTCTTTACTCCACATCACTCACAGAAAACTCTAGCCTAAGAATGGCTCAAACCAAGAGATGGTCTATGTGAAGATCTGTCTTCCCCAGGAGACTGCAGCTTCTGGGAAGCCAGGACCTGAGCCTCATTTGTTTTGCTCCCTAAGCCAAAAACAATATGTGACCCACAGCAAGAGTTTGATCACATGCCTCCAAACAGCCAGGCAGGCTTTCCTGAGCTTAGAAACCATACCTATAATTATTCCTACATACGCAAACCAAAGGAACTCTTACCTTGATATCATTCTCTTTCAATTCAAGTTCAGTTCCATCTTTGTATTTGACAGTGTAAAGCTGGGATTTGCCATCATGGCTCAGAATTTCCACTTCATAATAAAGTGAACTCCCAGGCCACCGACCTCTCACCACTTCACCATCGGCAAATTTCCTACTTGGCATTTTCTAAAATTAGTCTGAAAATTTTAAAGAAAAAAAATTTAATCACTTGTATTTACACTTATATTTGCCTTTTTTTCCATAGGTTAATCACTAAACTACTTAGCTGGTCAAGATTTTAGGGCCAGGAAGTCATCTGAAGGAGACACTGTACAACTCCTTAAAGATGAAAAACTAAAGCTTAAAGATAACTGCTTTGCAATAAGAGAAATGCAAATTAAAGCTTCACTGAGATTCCACCTCACTCCTGTTAGAGTGGCAAAAATGAAGAATACGAACAGCGACAGATGCTCGAGGGGCTGTGGGAAAAGAGAAACGCTGGCACATTGCTGGTGGGACTGCAAACTGGTTCATCCACTCTGGATGGAGACTCCTCAAAAAATTAGGGCTGGTGGGCATTAACCTTACAAAGGATATTAAAGACCTATTCAAAGAAAACTATCAAACTTTAAAAAAAGAAATTACAGAAGACCTGAGCAGATGGAAAAACATTCCATGCTCATGGTTAGGCAGAATCAATATAATAAAGATGGCCATTCTATCCAAAGCCCTTTACAGATTCAATGCAATCCCCATCAGGATACCTATGGCATTTTTCAGAGATATAGATAAAGCAATTCTCAAGTTCATATGGAACAACAGGAGATCCAGACTAGCCAAAACACTACTCCATAGAAAAGAAGAAATAGGGGGCATCTCAATTCCTGACCTGAAATTATATTACAGAGCTGTAGTAGCAAAAACAGCATGGTATTGGTATCAAAACAGAACTGAAGACCAGTGGAACCGAACAGAAGATCCTGAGACAAACCCCCATATCTTTAACTATTTAATTTTTGATAAAGGGGGCAAAAATATAGTGTGGAAGAAAGATAGCCTGTTCAACAAATGGTGTTGGACAAACTGGACTGCCATTTGTAGACAACTGAAGCTGGATCCTTATCTTTCACCCTGCACAAAAATTAAATCAAAATGGATCAAAGACCTGGATATTAAGCCAACAACTTTAAATTTACTAGAAAAAGAAGTCGGGTCAACACTACACCTTATAGGAGTCGGCCGCTTCTTCCTTAATAGAACTCCTATGGCGCATGCTGTAAAATCAAAATTAAATGAATGGGATGCAATTAAACTAAAAAGCTTCTGCACAGCTAAAGATCTAGTCGAGAGCATCAACAGAGAACCTACAGAATGGGAGA
>PVKS010033335.1:0-21795 GCA_004027875.1 Aplodontia rufa
GTAGATTCTGGATATGAGACCCCTGTCAGAGGAATCACAGTCCATGATTCTCTCCATTTCTGAAGGAAACCTCTTGACTCTTTTGATTGTTTCCTTGGCAGTACAAAAGCTTTTTAGCTTTATGGCATCCCATTCACTGATTTTTGACTTTACTTCCTTCACTTTTGGAGACATGTTGAGAAAGTTTTTGCCTACTCCCAAATGCTGAAGTGTTGGACCTACTTTGTCTTCTGTCATTTGCAAGGTAGATGGTTTAATTCCTAGATCCTTGATCCATTTTGATTTGATTCCCATGCAAGAAGAAAGATATGGGTCTAATTTCAACTTTCTGCAAGTGGCTGACCAGTTTGTCCAGCACCATTTGTTGAAGAGGCTGTCACTCCTCCATGTAATATTTTGCCCCCCTTTGTCTGACGTCATCTTTGCCTCTGTTCTGCTTCCTCTTTAAGAAAGCAATCAAGGGTCTTCATGATTTGCTCCTTCTCACCTCTCCATCTTCAGTTTCATAAGTCTCAAATCCATCCAGCAAATCTCAATAAGCACCTACTATGTGCCTTCCATTGTTTCTGGCATGGAGATACAAAGATAAATAGGAGTACTATCTCTGCACCCACAGAGCTTGCAGTCCAGGACAAAATAGCAACAGGCACTGACAGTGTGGTAGGTGTCAGGTACCCAAGTCCAGGGTGCTACGGGAATGAGTTCATGGGATGCCACCCACACGGGGAGGCCCAGAGATGCTTCCCAGAGAAGAGACCTGTAATTGGAAACCTAAAGGGTGAATCAGCACAAACTGGATAAGGGGTGGGGATGGTAGGGAGAGAGATCCAGACAGCATGTTCTAAAGCTGTGGCAAGAAAGAAAAATTCCATATGTGTCTTGAAGACTAGATGAGCTGGGAAGAAGCAGAGGTGGAGCTGGATGGATTGGCTGAGGCTGGATCACAGGGGCCCTGTACGCCAGCTCAGCAAAGCTACAAAATTATCAGCAGGTCTTTTCATGGTCACAGGTTCCCGCACCCCTGCACCGTCTTACCTGATGTTACTTCTGCCCAATGAGTCCCCTTTCCAGGTAATGTCCTCATTCAGGGCTAGGCATCCTTCCTGTGCCCCTGAAGTTGCAGGTGACATATCTGCGTAAGGTCACATGCACCAGGATCACCGAGTTCTGTGCCTCAACTTGTGAGCAAGTTGAGAGTGTGGTCTACCTGTCCTTGTACCCTCTTGCCAAGCAGGCCACTGGTCCTTCTGGGAGAATGAGGTTTGGGGCCAGTTGCAGGTGGCTAACGAGAAGGGGCACCTGAAGAAAGGCAGAGAGGGACAGAATATCAATGGTGAAAAAAAAAAAAACGGTAAAATAGGGAAAGAAATGAAGGGGAAAAAAAGGTCGCTCAGCTTTTTCTTAGGGAAAGAGAATAAAAGTGCAATTCTTATGATGGTTGAAAAGAACCAGAGCAATTCACCTTCAAAACCAAAATATCCAGAGGAGAAATCATAGTGTATAAAAGAATTGCTGGTTGAGTGAAGGTAAGAGGCCCTTTAATGCAGGACTGAGTAATGTGGCAACTTGGGACTCTGCCCATCAGTTAAGAGCATGACTCTGAATCCTCCATGCAATCAGAATGGTCAGTACCCACTGCAAAACCGTGGTTTGCATTTATGGCTTTAATTAAATTGAATTAACTGTAATAACCAGGGCTTCTGTTTGCCTTACTCTTCAATTCAAAACAGTCTCTTTTAGCTGTCAGTAACGATGAAGCTGAAAATCAGAGCTGTGTGCATTTGGGCTCAGTTCTTCTTTTACGAGAAGGTCAGTCTGATCTTTTGAGAGCTGAATTGCACTGATAGGAATGGAAATGAGTTACTTACAGCAGCCCTGATCCCTTAACATTGTCATTTTATTCTCATCTGTGAGCCCCAGGGCATTGGAGACTGGGTCAAGTGCAGAGCTATGAGCTTCTGCTCTGAGTCAGGACCCTGGGCCTTGAAGCCTTGCCCTCTTCCTTATGCCCTTCAAGATCCTGGGCAAAAACAAACAAACAAACAAAAAAACCCTCTGCAGAACAGGGCTTACTGCATAAAATGGAAATAAATGATGATCATGGCTACCTTTTGGTTATTTGAGGAGTAAATGTACATACGGTGCAAGTCAGTGCTGGGTACTAGGCAAGTGACACCAGTGACATCTGTGGAAAGGCTCTCAGAATCCCTGTTGTTTGCAGAGGGGTGAAGGCAAGAGTCCATTGCTAAGAAAGGCAAATCCCCCTCTCTATGTCTGCTTCGAGGCAGTGCCTTCACCATTGGTATTCCAGTAGGTGCCCATTCATTCTGGGATCACAGGGGTGTTGCAGGCAGGGCACGGCTCTGGTTCTCTAGACTCATCTGTGGCTGAGCCAACGCTGACTTTCTGGAGCCATTTTTGCTCCCCATGATGAAGAGACTCTGCCTCCCTGACCCCTGGTGTCTGTTATCCCCCATGGTCACCTCCTGGGTCTTCCTTCCAGTTTATAAAGGACCTACTGTGATTTCCTTCATTAGCACCATTCTCTCCAGTGAAATCAACTGTGACCCAAAATGCTTCAGCCCTCACAGTTAGTACAGTCCCTCTCGAATCTTTAATCCCAAAGGCCCTGAACTCTGAGTTTTTTTTTTTTTTCTTTCATAAACTGGAGTCTTTGTGCACATGGAGGGTCAAGCCCATTACTGCAGAGTCGCCGATGCAGTTGCTCACAGGGTGCTGCCTAAGACTCCCAGACCCCATGTAATACAAGGCATGTGCTCAACTATTCTAAAATTCATAAAAACACTCAATTCCAAACCTGCTCAAAGCCTTGGGTTTCAGAAAGAGATCATGCAATTAGCACAATGGCCAAACCGAGCGGAGCATTTTATGCCATTTACTACCCACATGGCTCCATAGATAGGGTATCTCAGCCTTTCTATTTGACAGCAGTGGGTACACAGAAAGATTTAAAAAACAAAAATGAACAAACAAACAACAACAAAAACAAACAAAAAAACTAGCCAAAGCTGCGTATTTAACAAGTGCAAAGTTAGGGCTGGACCAGGCAGCTGGGCACCTGAGCCTTTTTCTTAGTCCTGTCTGTGTTGCTGTGTTTTCTGTTTTATTTCCAGTGAGTTATGAATTTCCTTCTTAAACTAGGCAACTTCGTGGTGGTTCATCACATGGACTCTGGACACAGAATTCCTGGGTTCAAATTCCAGCTCCAACACTTAGCTATTATGTGACTTCAGGCAAGTTACCTAACTTCTCTGTGCTTATCTGTAAAATGGAGATAATAATAGTATTTATTTTTTAGGGTTATTGTGATGATAAGTTAATGCATGAAAGTACTCATCTGGCACATGTTAGTGCTCACTGTGATTATTATTTTATCTCACCTCTGTGCTGCCAACCTTTCATTAAAGACTCTCATTATGTTAATTGAATTAGATTAAGTTCTAGGGTCAGATCATGATCTCTTTATATAGGAGTATATAGTGTCACACTGTTGGCAGGGATAGCAGGAGTTACTGTCATTCTTGTGCAATAGTGTTTCCCATGGGCACATAGGGAAGTTACATGCAGAAACCAAGGACTTCTTAATGTCCTAATACAATAAAATGAAAACACAGGAAATCACGCTTATTGACCAATTCCAAAGGAAATTCATTTTTACATTATCAAATTATTACTAAAGGGCTTGCTTACATCAATTCTGGAAGAATACCTTTGGGAGGGTGAAAGGGTTAAAGTTTTATTTTTTATGCTTTAAATAACTTCTTCTAGACACAAGCCTGTTTGGTGGAAAGGGAAAAAAAAAACATGCAAATGGTTCATTTTGCAAAAGAACAACAGGAAGCCTCAGTTGGCTATGTTTTCCATGTACTTTAGAGTGCTCAAGGTCAAGGTGCAGGACTAGTTAGGAACTGGAGTTGAAGCTAAGCTTGTGCCTTCGGGGGTGGATGACATTTCTGCCTGCTCAGGACAGGCTGTGCCTTTCCCATCTTCCCTGGCCAGCCTGGTCACAGGAACTTCTTTTTCCTGAACCCTCCAGAAGATTCATTGTGAACTCTGCACAGGGACTAGGCCTTCATATCTGAGCCAGTTCAGGCTGGGCAGTAGACTTTGAGAATCCTCTAATATTTATTGCAAGTGACAGAAGAAGGCTATTGTTTCTTAATACATAGAAGAAATGATAAAGGAAACCACAAAGGAAAAAAAAAATAACACCAGAACAAAAGAAAACCAACTTTCATTCTGTCTTGTATATGTCTTGAGTATTCCAGAAGACACAAGGAATGGTATATGGGAGTTTTTGTTCCTCATGGAACTGACTTTTAACAGACCTGCAGTTCTCAGGGACTTTCTGCATGGTGGCCCCAGCCAGTAGCAATGGGGATCAGTGTGGCTGAGGCTTCCCACCCCTGGTGCACATGCAAGCAGAGGGCCCCTGTGCTGTTTTCAGGCCCAGGCTGGGAGCCCGCAGGCCAGTACTCAAACACAGCTACTTTCTGGGGTTGATCCTCTCTGCCTCAGCTCCTAGAGCTTGGGCTGGAGCGGTGGCTCAGCGGTTTCGACGCTTGCCTGGCAAGCAGGAGGACCTGGGTTCAAACCCCAGCACCACGTACACAACTGAGTGTTGGAGCAGCTAAGGCCATGTGAAAAACTAAATAAAGTCGTTCCTCTCTTTCTCTGTCTGTCACTGTCCCTCTCTCTTTAAAAAAAAAAAAAGAATACATTCACTTCATGGGGTGGCTGTGAACATTTAATGAATGAAGATTTGCATTACATTCAATGCCTATGTGTTACACATCATTGTGTTCCATCTTAGTTCTGTGACCAGTCTTCATGTCCTCCTTATAAAATTGAGTAAAAATACTTACGTTGGGGTCATTGTAAAGTTTAAATGAAATGGTGTGCAAACTGGTACATATTGAATTGGGTTCAGTAAATGGCAGCCTTGCCTACAGCTATCCCTCTGTACACAGGGGGAATTAGTTCCAGGACCTCCTGCAAATACTCAAGTCCCTGGATACTCACATCCCTTATATAAAATGGCATATTATTTGCCTATAAATTATGCTTATTCTTCTATATACTTTAAATCATTTCTAGATTACTTATAATACCTAATACCATATAAATACCATGTAAGTAGTTGTTATATTTATGAAATGATGCTTATGGAATAACAACAAGAGAAAAATTCTGTACGTGTGAAGTACAGACAGTTTTCCCCCAAATATTTGTATTTTTAATCCCTTATGAGGTTGTTGGGGAGTCTAATACACAGTCTCAGATGCTTCATGATATCTTTTTTTTTCTTTTTAAAGAGTGAGAAAGGGAAAGAGAGAGAAAGAGAATCAGTTTTATTTTTTCATTGGGTTTTTTTTTTTCCTGACACTTAATTGTGTATGTGGTGCTGGTGTTTGAACCCAGGTCCCTGTGCATGCCAGGCAAGCGCTATAACCTCTGTGCCACCCACTCCAGCCCTATCCATTATATATCTTTTCAAATGTACATCTGATAACACTTCCCTGCTTCCTGAAGAAGACAAGGTCTGATCCCTGTTCAGGGCAGCATGAAGCGGGCAACCCTCCTATCAGGAAAGGAAACTTGAACAAGACCACAGGCAGAAGCATTTGGAGAGTTACCTACAGCACCAGGCATGATTCTAAGTATATAACTTTATTAAGCTTCTTAGCACTCTTAGAAGTTAGAATAATAATTATTCCCATTTTGCAGGTAAGGAAACTGGTCCAGAAAGGTTATGCAAAAGTGGAATTTGAACCTGGGTCTTGTGATGCTGGAGTCTGGGTCTGAGAATGTGACACTGACCTTGAATAGGAACTTTCTGAGCAGTAAGGAGGCTGGGAAAATGTGGGGGAAGTAAAAGCTGAGATTGGCTGGGGAGCTTCGAACATCAGGCTCACCTTCAATTCAAAACAATTTCTTCAAGGAAACACAAGTCTAATTATTCTTTGTCACTAAAGCAGCTGCAGTCCCTTGTCCTGCATGTCCTCCTAATCATCCTTTTCCATTTCCTCTCTCCCCTCCCCTTGGCCGCTTCATGGATACCGACTTGGACAAATGAGGTCAGAAAACTCCAGTGACTGTACACAGTGTCCTTCTCTGTGGGTCCTTTGCTCACAAGGTCAGCACAACAAAGGCATCCCGTTGCAAGGATTGTCCCTGGGAAGCTGGGGGAGGAGCAGGCTTCTGCTTCTGCATCTCCAGATTCCTGGGTCTTTGAGGCCAGCATGGAGATGTCAGCTGATTGGAGAAGGAACCTTGGGGGAGAGCAGGGGCAAAGTGGAGGAGTTGACCTTGAAGGAAGACTCCATTTGGACATTTTGGAAGATCACCCAGGAGGCTATTAATTGGAATGAGTTTTTGCACCTGGAACACTTCATAATCACAGAACACCTTGTTACCTTCTTTTGCTAACAATTAGAGTTTTGAATCAATTACCTTTCCACTCATTATTTTTAACACTACAAAGGTCAGACACGTATTTCTTGCTGTTGATGTTACTGCTTTGAGGGATGTGGGGAAAGGGAGAGGAGCCAGCCTCTGAATCATGCACATGTAGAACATTCTGTGGTGTTGTTTGGTGAAGATCTTATGTTCCTCTTCCTAATTAGAAATAATCTATCATGTTATAAGCCAGTGTAGCTTTTACTTTATAAATTATTTTACATACATTTTTCAAAGATGAAAAATCATTTTGTTTCAGATTCAAACTCCTTTCAAAATAAACTCTAATGATCTCTTACTGGACATAACTTTTCCAGGCTGCAGCTGCAAAATGGGACTTTCTTTTTTCCCTTTATTTAGCAATTCTATAGATCTGAGAAGAAAGTCAATAATATTATGTGGCTAAGAGCAAAAATTTAAAGAGAAGAAAGAAGACCTGTTTGGAAGATCTGCATACTGTATTTTGTAAATGAAGAGAGTTTTATTCCTTAAAGACGGAAGGATTTATGGATTTATGTTTCCTCAGTAAGAAAAATGACCCTAGTACTCCCCCACTCCAGCACTGACTAATCAATTACCTTCTTACTGAAGAAATAAACAATCTTTGAAGTGTAATAAAGGTAGAATTCACTGGACTCTAGTGTTTGGGGTTACCTGAAAATTTGAGGGGTCTTTCTAGAGATGCGCTTTAGCTCATTCTTAGTCATGGAGTCTTTGAGTTTATGTCTGGATAACACAGGACACAAATCAGACATAATTTGAATCACAGAATGCTACAGCTGGAAAGGACCCTGGCAACGCCCTAGCTCCCATGTTACATTTGAGTCGCTGAGGCCCGGAGACTTGCCCAGCCTCACGCAGCTGGCGTGGGCCAGGGTCCTAGGAGTCACTAGCGACCTAGGATGCGCACACCTCCAATTCTCAGCTCTCTCCCTTGCGGGGTTCTCCTCTTTTACACCGCCACGCTTGGAGACAAAACTCTTCCCGCTCCCTTTGCCGGTGTGTCCTGCATTTGAAATATTTCCACGGCCAGAGTGGCGCGGGTGCGGCCACTTGGCGGTCCCCTTTGGGGCTGCGCGCGCACGCGCGCGGCGGGGCCGTGCGCACTCCTAGCCGTCCGCGTCGGCACGAGAGCGGCGACGCCGGGCCCGGGAGACGCGTCTGAGCGCCCGGCTCCGGCGGGGCGGCCCCGGCCGCGCCGCGCCAGGCTCGCGGGGGTCAAGTCCAGGTTGCAGCGCAGGAAGGCGGCGGGGGAGGGGCGGCCCGGCCGCGCCCCCTCCCCGTCTTCCCTGCGCTCTGCGCGGAATGTTGGGCCCGTTCCATCCGTGTGGTATGTCTGGGTAAACATCATTAGCCTCCGAGCCGACGCGCTGTGCATTTCCAATTTCACTTTACAAACTGCGGCCTCGCGGCGTTCGAGGAGCGGATGGAGCCCTAGACTCCCCGCCTTCCGCGGCATTCCTGGGCGCCCTGCCTCCGGCGGCCGAGCGGGAGCAGCCGCGCTCCGGGCGGTGCGCCTGCTGGACTCTGACCGCACCTCATTTGTAACTTTATCTTTGGCTCCGGAGTAAGTCTTCCCTGCTCACCTGGAACGGCCAAACGTGGCTTCGTGTTAAGGTTTACTCTTCATCTCCCGGGGAACAGGCACAGAGAGCAGAATACCTTTCCACTGTGTGTTCTCAGCAAGAACCGAGACAAGCTCAACTCCTGCTGGCGGATCTGGTGCCCCTTGTCTTTATACTCAGCCCGTTTCCCCCTGCGGTCTCACCTGCCACCTTTCCACTGCCACATCTCAAAGTTCAGTCCTCATTTCTCAGAGCACAGACTCATTTGAGAGGCTCCCCAAATGCATGACCTTTTAAAAACTTCATTTCAGCGTCCCTTAAAGTCTCTGCTCTCTTCACCCTGGTAGGAGGGTTGAGGGGGGGATTATTCCCCTCACTTGGCAGTATGTATTTTGAGGACGATCATACAAATGACAAAGATAAAAATCCCTTGGAGCCTAGGCAGTTTTGACTTTAAACATGAGGCGAGTTAACAAGGAAAGCGGCAATAAATTCAGCCCGGGCCATGACCTAGCACTAAATTGTCTCTTACAGTGTCCAGATTTCTGGCCAAGTTGTCAATTTGATGCCCCTCTTCCCCACTGGCCTCCTCAATTCCCTTCTAGGTTGTTTTCGTTGGTTCGCTTTTGTTTTCTTGCCAAGTTATCTCAGTACAACTTTCTCTCCATTTTCTGCGTCTGTTTCCCAAGATCCTTAGGCATGACCAGAATAAGCTCCACTGCTCTGCTTCTCTGCTAAATCCCGCAAGTTGCGTCCCTAGTAGAAATTTTGAAACAAGCAAGCTCCCATCAGAACATTTGGTTTGTTCCCCCAACACGAGCTGGTGAAAGATGGAAGGGTTCTGTATTTGCTGAAAATGAGAACATGGAGAAAGTTGTTAGAACCATTGTAGAGATGTTTTTGTCCTTTGTCCTTCGCACAAGGTTATCTCCAAATTCTAAATAATAATGACGCATAAAGAACATTTGCCCTCACTGGAGATGAGCAGCTCTGGTGAGGTTCACCAAGAAGCACTTGTGCCTGGTTAAATAATCCAGGTAGGGATAACACCATGTTAGACTAATGGGCAATCAGAGTGACAAAGTTATCCCAAAGATTCTTTCCGCTCTATGTTTAACAGTTACTTTGCTTCTGAGTCCATGCGTAGGTATTGGTTTTATGGTCTAGGACCATCTCTTCAGACAACTATCCAGCAAGCCCCCATTATGTCTTGTGTTACCTTCTTGCTTTGTTAGATTTAGAAGGAAATCATAATTACACACAGAACACACAATATTTTCCTTTTGATGTTCTGTAAAGAGAAGGAGATCAGATTACTCTGCTCAGAACACTGAATAAGTGCTTCAAGGAATAAGTGGTCCATGGGGTAGAGTTCTGGGGCATCAAGAAGATGATTCTGATTGCCCACTGATAATGTTGGGGATTATATGAGGTAAGAAATGAAATGCAAATGAGGATTTTCCTAACCCATGAAGTTCTCAAAACTTATCTCTATTTAGTGCCTCTGCTTTTGCTCAAACATGATAGTAATAATATAACCATTAACATTTCTCAATACTCACCATGTGCCAAGCCCTGTGCAAAGTCCCTGCAAACATGATCTCATTCAGTCTTTACAAGATTTCAATGAGGTGGGCCCCTGTAACCCCAATTTTATACATCAAGATGAAATCAGAAAGAGGTTGTGTGACTTTCTCCAAGACCACCATATAGCAAGGAAACATGAATTTAGTGTCCCGTTTTTAACTCCTGTATTCTTCTGCCACCCATAGGATTTCATGTGGAAAAGTTATTAGCAAGGTACATCAAGAAATGAAATAATATCTGTTAAATGTCTGACTCTGAGAATAGCCACCATCGACCATTCCTAGGGACTTCACATGAACTGGGCACTGAACCACACAGCTGCCCCTCAAGGCAGGTATGTAGTCTCAACCCAAATTCAGAGATGGAACAATAGATGTCTTAACATCCCGTGGGAGCAGAGCTGGTGTTTGGACCCAGGTCCACCTGTGCTGCCATATGCGGCATCCTGAGTTTCCTGGTTTGTACCGTGTGCGTGTTGTGGGTAGGGAGACAAAAGGGTGAGTGGTAAGAAATGAAATCTTTTCACCCTCCTTCAAATCATATCAAATTACATTAATTGCTGTGTTGACTCTGGACATGGAAAGAGCACAGAGGGCAGGAATCTCAGGAAACAGGAGGTCTGGGGATTGTTTTCCAAGGACTGGTAAGTAAGGTTTGGATGGTGGGAGATGAAGGGGCACCAACCTTGCACAGAGATAGATGTAAAATGGGCAGGTAGTGAGAATGAGACTGAGATTCGGGTCAGGAAATGTAGTTGGCATCGTGTCTTGTTCTTTTTTTGTTGTTGTTGTTTAAAGAATCATTTTTATTTAGTTTTTCATGTGGCTTTCATTGCTCTGAGCCTTCGTTGTGTATGTGGTGCTGGGGTTCAAACCTGTGTCCTTGTGCCTGCCAGGCAAGCGTGGAAACCACTAAGCCATTGCTCCAGCCCTGTCCTGTTCATTTTTGACCCCTCGCCTCCATCCCATGTCTAGCACAAAATGTGTCAATCAAATGGTCAGTAAACGTTGGGGTGAATTGAGTTAAATCAGCTGAACCTCCTCTCCCAGCCAAGACACTCTCTGCCCATGTACTCTGCTTCCCCCGATTCTCTCCCAGCCTGGCCAGGTGCTTTGCCCTCTTGCCTACTCTGCCCGCTTCTCCTGGAATCACCGGTTCCTTGCCACAATCAACAGATATTTTTAAATGGAGAAATGGCCAGGTTCATGGGCTGTGTCCCTGATAAGAAGAGTGGTGAGGGTGAGACTTGTGATCACATATATATCTCTCTGTATGCCAGCCACCGTTGCAAGCACTTTACGGTGCACCAATTTATTTAATGTACTATAAAGTAAGCATGTGTATTACCCTCAGTTGAAGAAACTGACACACAGATCTTAAGTAAACTGCTTGAGCTTACTAGATCCCTGATTTAACCTCAGGCAGTCTGGCTTCAGTGTATTCTTAACCATTTATACCACAGACTTTTACGAATAGTTGAACATTGGTCCAACCGCCTCCAAGCCACACATGATCATGTCTTTGATGTGTGTAATTCCAACCTTTGACTCAAACAAGTCAGGGTCGATACTTCTAATCAGTGCTGGGATGTCCTGTTCCCGCCCTCCTCCCTTCCCCCCACTCCTCATCATTCAGCTTTCTTGGAATTTTTTTATTCTTTTTTTTTTTTTTAAAGAAAAGAGACAGGGAGAGAGAGAGAAAGAGAGAAACAATTTTTATTTAGTTTTTCATGTGGCTTTCGTTGCTCAGAGACTTCGTTGTGTACGTGGTGCTGGGGTTTGAACTCTCGTACTCATGCATGCTCACGCATGCCAGGCAAGCGCCGTAACCGCTGAGCCACCGCTCCAGCCCCATTGGTTTTATTCTTAATCATTATGGAATAGCACCAAACCATGCTCTTTTGAAATTCCTATAGAGATCAGCATGTAGGTCCAGGCCTTTATGAAATTATTGTTATTAACATAGATCCTGTGTGAATTGATCCCAGATGCATTCTTCTACCTATCCTGTGTGGGACATAAAACCATGAAGGACAGTTCTGCCGTCTTCAGAGCTCACTCACCTTTCTGTCTGCTAGTTAGAGCCTTGCAGAAGCTCAGAACAAGTAAGTGCCCCATTCTAATCTTCAAATAGCAGAGAGCCATCAGCTAACTTAACCACCTCCAAATGATTGTGTGTTGCAGAGAGATCTGACAAGTTCCTTCAAAAATGGAAACAGGAAGTGGCTACAGATGAAATTATGGTCTCCTGAATGCAAGGTAATATATCAAGCAGCTGTACTGAATGTGACCATGAACCAGTGTTCCTCTAAATGCACTTAATAGCACATCCAGATTTGAACTTCCTGCATTTGCAAGCATCCTTACAAATCTGGCCTCTTAGTGACAGTGGTGACCTAAACAATTTTAGGCTCTGGGTACATCATGTTATAAGTTAAAACAAAGAGCATAATAGGGAAGAAGGATGTATAGCAGCAACATGATGATCCGGGGAAAGGGATGTGTCATTCTAACTTTGAAAACATCCTCTGATAAGTGTATGACTTTTCCTGAACACTCAAAAAGAATGGGAAATATTTGGTAGAAGCCTTATTAACATAGTAACTCTCAGTATTCCAATCCGGTGTCTTGGTGGCTTAGTAAAAAATGAGGACAGCACTGCTTGAAGTAGTGGTCCTACGTATATGTGAATGCCTCATTTGCTGAAGAGATAGACCATAGACAGGCCCAGTTTGGCAAAGCAAGGAACTGTTTCAGGGAACTTCAAAATCCTTGGAATAAAGGTATACGTGAAACAGTGTTTAGGCAACTTCCTCAATGTTAGGAAGTCAGTCCGTTTTGTGTTTCTGCCAGTTCTAGAAATAAATACAATACTTTGCCTCTTACTTTAAGCCTATGATCTCATTTGCCCTTCACAGCAGCTCTGAGAGGTAGCTGACCTGTAATCTCCTTGACATCTATTCTAGAGATAGATAAGTCAGAGGCTTGGTTCAAGCTTCAGAGGTGCTCCTTTAGAGAGCTGGACCTGGGAGCCAGGCCCTCTGGAAGCTGGATTGATCCACCTTCACCATGTTCACACAATGGACCATCCAGGTCTGCCCTTACATTTAATGTACAATGTGTCTAAGAATGATGGAGATCCTGGTAATATTGGAATATTGGGGTGAAGTGCTAAGAGGGGGCTCACACCTGGAAACGATATTCTGCTGGTTCTCAGAATCTCTCATGATGAGGATGAAGGCTGAACCCAGAGCATGAGCTGGTGGGAGTCAGCAAACCTGAGAGAGGAGATTCAGGTCTCTTTGCTCCCGTGGCCATGCTTGTTTCATTTGCCCCCATAGCTGTCTTTAAGTGAGGATCAGGACAGTGATTCATGAGTTGCTAAAGACTGTGGTGGAAACGACTCTTTACATAAACATCACTATGTGGAAGAGCTGTAGAAAACCAATTATTCAAAGTTGACTTTTATTGTACTTTCAAATCAAATGTGTCATTCCACAGCTCTCTTCTTCCCCTTTACTTGACAATTTCCCTCTTCCTCCCTTCTTCCTTTCCTTTCTTTTATTTTCTTTCCTTTTCTTTCTTTTTTTTTTTTGCAAAGACTCAAATCTCAGTAGTTTAACGTAAGTAGAAGATATAGGTTGAAGCATCCCTAATCCAAAAAGCTGAAATGCAAAATGCCCCAAAATTTGAAGCTTTCTGTGTACCAATATGATGCCCAAAGTGTAAAATTCCACACCAGACCTCATGTGACAGGTGACAGTCAAAACACAAGCACATCCCAGCGGCTCAGGAGGCTGAGGAAGGAGGATCACAAGTTCAAAGCCAGCCTCAGCAACTCAGCCAGACCCTGTCTCAAAATAAAAAATAGGAAGAGACTGGGTGATGTGGCTCAGTTAAGTGCTGGTACCAAAACCAAAAGCAAAAATGCACTAAAAATATTGTAAAAAAATTACCTTCAGGCTATGTGTATAAGGTGTGTATGAAGCAAATGAATTTTGTATTTAAGTTTGGTCCCATTGCCAAGATAATCTCATTATGTATATGCAAATATGGCAGAGTCCCAAATCCAAAACACTGCTTGTCAAAAGCATTTCAGATGCAGGACACTTAACCTGTGATGACTTGCACACATCAAATGTGAAATGAGTCTTTCTCACCAGGGAGCAGCACCTGTTCTCCAGGCTGTCCCAGGCTGGGGCTCTGTAGGGGGTGTCCCAGATGTCCATGCTCATGCCCATCAAGCCTGCGGAAGTAAAAGGAGCCACAGCACTGTATGTGAGAAGGCTGTCGTGGGTCCCTCTGGAAGTGGCATGTGCTACTTGGGCTCACATTTCATTGACTAGAATTTGGTCAAGGTTTATACCTCCCTAAGAGGTGCTCTGCAAATCATCTAATGTATACTGGGAAAGAGGGATGTGGCCTTGCGGCAGGCTAGCAGTATGTCACAGATCATGAGTCACTAGGGCCATATTGAAATGCCAGATGCTTCTCCTGCCAGTGGTAACTTTTACACTGAGAAAAGTTAGCAAATAATGCATCTCAGGGAGGAAAATATAGGCAAATAAAGAAAAAAGAAAGGAAAAGAAAAACCTGCACAGAGCTACCATGGCCACCATTACCATTTTGATGTATTTTCTTGTAGTCAATGAAAGAAGGATTTTTAATATTAAAATAATTCTATTTAAAATACATGATAATCCACCTCCAAAGAAATTGTGCTTTTCGTTATTTATACTTACACATAGACTTTATATGTTGTAGTAGTGGGGGAGTTTAATTCCGAGCTCTGCTTTTTCACTTATTTATTTATTTTGTGATGCTGGGGATGTAACCCAGGCCTTCAGCATGCTAAGCATGTGCTCTACCACAGAGCTACACCTGAGCTGTTTCGATCCCTTGTAGCACTTTATACTAGTGTAGTATATCACCACATGCAAAGGATATATTTGTATACATTTTCATAAACTTATTTAAGATTTTCCACTTCTTCACATATTTGTGTAGTCTTCATATTAAAGTCTTTAACTGTGATTTGTTGAGCTGAATGATTATTAGGCTTAATTATTCTATCTTCCCCTAGGTTTTAATTTCCTTTCTTCACTGGCTATGGTACACAAGGTTGGTGCTCTCTCCAGTCCCCTTCAAGTTATTTTCAGAATTTTTGTGTTGATAGAAAATGTGAGTCATTTTAGGTATTTTGGAAGGCTATCTGGTAGAATCTACTAAAATTTCAAATTCATATGCTTCTTGAGCCAGACGTCTCTTTTAGGAACTGATGTTTTTATTTTTATGAGACAGATTTCCAGGAATGGGGTAGCTGGAAAACATATTGAGGAAATGTTCAGAATGGCAAAACCAAAAAGGAAAATGAAATCCCAGAGCAAAATAACAAAGATCTGGTTACAAAGCAATTGTCCAGTAATACAGTGTTATAGAGGCAGTAATGAGCATGAAATGGAGCTATACCAGTGGAACTGAGGGGATTTCCAAAAGGTTGGTAAGTGAGACAAAATATAAGCAATTGTGCATAATGTATAATATGATTCCATTTCTGGAAAACAGATAAGACAAAAAATCAAGACCAAAACCAAAACCGAAAAACTCTGAATAATACAGCTGGCCCAAATCAAAACAAATACATTGATGTCCTCATCACAAACTTTGTGCTTTTCAAGTAATTGAAATAATGCTATCCACCTGAAAGTATTAGCATTTTTTTAAAGAGAGAGAAAGAGAGAGAGAGAGAGAGAGAAACAATTTTTATTTAGTTTTTCACGCAGCTTTCATTGTTATGAAACTTCGTTGTGTACCTGGTGCTGGGGTTTGAACTTGTGTACACGTGTATGCCAGGCAAGTGCTGTAACCACCGAGCCACCGCTCCAGTCCCTATTAGCTGTTTTTTTTTTTTTAATAGTCAAAAATATTATCCACCTCCAACACCTTGTGGTAAAAAGCATTTTAAAAATGCAGTCTGGGGGCTGGAGCAGTGGCTCAGCGGTTATGGCACTTGCCTGGCATGCACGAGTACACGGGTTCAAACCCCAGCACCTCGTACACAACTAAGTGTCAGAGCAATGAGAGCCATGTGAAGAACTCAATAAAAATTGATTCTCTCTCTCTCACTGTCCTTCTCTCTTTAAAAAAAGTGCAGTCTGAAGTCACCCATTTAAAATACGAAGGTTAAAGGAAATTTTGTTTTAAGTGCACAGAAGTAATGCTGTTCTTAAAAAGGTAATGATTTTGTTTTACATTTTCAGTACTATTTAGAGGCATCGTGATACTAAATAGTGAAATAAAGAGTAATTTCTCCTAAAAATGATAGGAATGATAGTAACTAACATTTTTATTTCTTATTATGTTTCAGAAATTGGGCTAATTGCTTCACAGTAAATCACCTTTATTTGTCACAATTCTGAGAGCTGTTACTATTCCTTCCATTGTATAAAAAGACGCAGAGAAACTAGCATTTCTCAAAAGACATCTTGTGAGCGGTAAAGTCAGATGTGGAATGAGAAAGACTGACTTCGAAGCTCGTTTCACCGCCTTCTTAACTGGCCTTTTTTTTTTTAGTGTCACTTTGTAAAATGAACCTCTTCTCATATGCAAAATTATTATATTCTTGAAATATCATGGATAGAGTTAGTTTTCTTGAATCAAGATCAGTGATTGATTTACATAATGAAATTAGATATGTGTCCCTAAGGTCTAAATATTGGTCAAATTATGTCATAGAATCATATATCATGTATGCATGTATAATACGTTGTTTCCTGGATTGAGAAGAATTTTGAGGTCAACTTCAATATCAAGTTTAGTCCACGTGTCCTCAGACTAACATTTTATGTAGGTCTTCTGAGCTTACCATATTTAATAGGTGAGCATAGGAAAATACATAAAAAATACATAAAAATGATACATTAAGAAGTGCTCAGAAGGGGCTGGAGCAGTGGCTCAGCAGTATGATACTTGCCTGGCAAGTATGAGGATTCGGGTTCAAAACCCAGCACCATGTGCAGAACGAAGTGTTGGAACAACGAAAGCCACGTGAAAATCTAACAAAATTGATTCTCTCTCTCTCTCTCTCTCACACACACACACTGCTCCTCTCTCTCTCTTAAAAAATAATAATGTACAAAGTATGGCATTAAAATACAAATTAGGGGGGCTAGAGCAGTGGCTCAGCAGTTACAGTACTTGCCTGGCATGCGCTAGGATGCAGGTTCGAACTCCAGCACCACGTACACAATCAAGTGTTGGAGCAACAAAAGCCACATGAAAAACTAAATAAAATTGTTTCTCTCTCTCTCTCTCTTTACAAAAAGTGCTTAGAAAACACTTTAAGATATATGGGCAAGCTGGAAAGAAAGGGAAGGTTTGGGATTCAAAAACATAAGGGGAAGAGGGTGCCACAGCTGATGCTGTGGGTGTAGGGTTCAGGGGTTGGGGGTAGCAGTATAATGCTTACATGGTGACAAGGCATGGTCCTGAGGGCTGGAAATGAGGCCTTCAATTTGGGACTTCCAAAGGGCCACTGAGCTTTGAAAAGGAGTCTATACAAACAATATCTTTGGGTCAGGCAGAGAATTGAGGTTTAATAGAAGCAAAGATTAAATTTCATCAGAGACCTTTCCACAAACAAAGGTATGTGGGATTCCTGCTGGAAAATAATTTTTGCTATGGACAAACTAAAATAAATTGCAAACTGTATGAGGAACCAGCCCCTTGTGATGCAGTCACCAGATGCAATAAATGGGAACATTGGTACCAGAGAATGTGAGACAACAGAGGAATCCAAAAGAGACCTATGAATGAATGTCCGAAATGAATAGATAGAAATGGTAAGATAAGAAAGCGACCCTGCAAGAAAAGAATAAGCAAATTGGAAAAAGAACAAAGCAGGAATTGTAAAAATGAAAAGTATTGAAATTTAGAATTCAGTAGGGTCCTAAAGCAAATCAGTCATGGTTGAAGGGAGAATTATTTAATCGAAAGGCAGAGTTGAGGAAATCATGAAATCACCCAGTACAGAGAGACAAGGAAATGGAAATTCAAAGGTAGACTTAGTGATATGCTTGATAGACCAAGGAGGCCCAATACCCATCCAATCATGACCTCTGGCATGATAAAATTTGGAGAATCAGGGGAATGTAATATTTGAAGACAGAGAGGCAGATACTTTTCTGGAAATGGACAAAAACTGGAGACCGCAGAATGAAGAAGCACACTTCAGTAATTTCTCTCTGTGTCTCTATCAGTTCCCCTCCCACCTCTGTTATTCTGAACAGAAAATAAGCGTATTTCAATAGCATGTCATGGTAAAACAAAACAAGCTTCCCTTACCCCTCGCCCCACTCCATTTATTTCCCCTTTCACAGCACCGTTGCTTCAGAGCTGCCTGTGATTCCCATCTCTACTTCCCTCCTGCTCATTCTTGCACCCCTCTGCTCAGCATTGTGTCCTCATCACCTCACAGGGGCAGTTCATTGAGGTTACCAATGAGCTCTACATCGCTAAGTCCACCATTTTCAATCATTACTACATGAAAACTGCAATTTGGGGCAGCAGAGCTCGCTCCTCACTCTTTGAAACGTTTTCTTCACTTGGCCCCTGGGTACCATTTTCTCTTGGTTCTCACATTGCTCTGCTTGTTCTTTTCTAGTTTCCTTCATTGGTTCCTTTTAATTCCTGACCTTAAATATTGGAGTCAAAGAAGGCTTAGTCTTCATCCCTATTCTCTACTTTCATCTTATCCTAGTTATGTGTCTATAAGTATCAGATGCTTGCAACTCCCAACTTTATTAGCTCCAGGATTGGACATCTTTCAGAACTTCATTCCCTGTATTCAAATTGATATCCTATATGTCTAATATACTATAAATCTAATAGATATCTTCAACTTAATGCATTCCCCTCTGCTTTAGTCTCTTCTGTGTTGCTATGGCAAAATACTGGAGGTTGAGTACTTTATAAAGAAAGGAGGTTTATTGGGGCCGGAGCAATGGCTCAGCAGTAGAACACTTGCCAACATGTGTGAGGACCAGGGTTTGAACCCCAACACCACATACACAGCTATGTGTTGGAAAAACTAAAACCAGATGAATAAACGAATAAAATTGATTTTTTCCCTTTTTCTTTCTCTTTCTCTCCTAAAAAAAAAAAAGAAGACAAAGAAAAGTGGTTTTTTCAGCTCACAGTTCTAGAGGTCCAAGAGCATGGTCATGGCAATAGCATCTGGTAAGGGACTCTTGGCCGATGGTGTCACCTGGCAGGAGCACATGCAAGAGTTGTGAATTGCACAGGTGGAAGAAGAAGGGACAAAGAGGACCAGATGCTCATAATAACTCACTGTTCTGGGAACCAATCCCATTCCACCCGATCTATCTCACCTCTGCAACAATAGGATTAATCCCTTCTAAGAGTAGGACCTCCATGACCTAACCACTTCCCACTGGCCCCAACTTCTGACACTGCCATGGTGAAAAATTGAACCTCAGCATGAGTTTCGGGAGGGACAAACCACGTAGGAATGTTATCAGTATGTCCATCTCTCCCTGAGCTCTTCCTCTTAAAAATTTCCAATCTCAGAAAATGACTATTGCATTTTTTCAGTTTTTAGCTCAATACGCTGATTTTTTTGTCTCCTATATCTCACATCCCACATCTAATTCAGCAAATGCCACCAGTTCTGCCTTCAAAGCATACACAGAATTTGGCCACATCTCAACGCCTCCACCACTCCTGCCACAGTTCAAAGCTCCATCATTTTCCCTTGGATTAAGGCAACAGTGTTAGTTGATTATTCTGCTTCTGTATGTGTCCTCTACACAATAAAAGGCCTGCTAAGATGTGCAGAAGAGAAGGAAACTTTCAGACATGTATCACGCTGGATTATTTACTCCATCATTTAAGATTCTCCAGTGGTTTCCCAGAGCTTTACCAAAGTCCGTACAATGCGCTGGAGGGTCGTGTGCATTACCCACCCCTCCACCTGCCTGACCTGATCTAGCACCATTCTCGCTCGCCCTTCTCCTGTCCAGCCATACTGGCTTCTCTGCTGTTCCACATCAGCCATGCTCTGACCTCAGGCTCTCGTTTGTGCTGTATTCTTTGCCATAATGTTCTTTCCCCAGGTAGTTAGATCAATTGGTGTCCTCATTTTCTTTAGCGGTCTGCTCCAATGTCACCTTCTCAAAAAGGACTTCCTGGCTACCTTACACATAGTGCTCCCTCCAGAAATTGCCACCTGTACCCCAGATAATTGTTCTCCACAGTACCCATAATCACTAGATATAATGGATTTGTATGAGATTACTTTTTCTATTTCTTCCCTTCAGAACAAACTGCTTGAAACAGAGACTTTATTCCATATGTGCTTTGATGGTTTCCAGCACCAGGTGACATGAATCAGGTAAACAATAAAAATATATCAAGGGGCTGGAGCTGTGGCTCAGTGGTAGAACATTTACCTGGCATGCATGAGGACCCAGGTTCCATCCCCAGCATCACATATACAACTGAGTGGAGGAAAAACAAAACCATGACAAAAAAATGGACTCTTTTTTTTTCTCTCTCTCTCTCTTCAAGAAAAAAAAATATATACACACCTATACATCGAGTCAGTGAAGAGGCCCTGAGAAGAATATATAAATACAAATCACACAAAGATACATCAGAATGAAAACTGCAAATCATCAGATATCCAACTAAAATATTAAAAGAATCCAGAGGAGAAAGACGAATTACCTACAAAGGAATGATAATTAGACTGAGAACAGACTTCTCAAAAATAACACCAAGAGATAGTGAAACATCATTAAATTATGGAAAGCAAAAAACAGCCAACCTATAATGAGTGCCCAGTAAATTATTCTGGTGTCAAAATAGAATGAAGACACTATGAAAAATAACTTAAGACTTACGTAAAAATATACATGCATTGCTTGCTTCTGTAACTTGTTCCTCAAATCAGACATTCTAAATGAAAGCACTTCCAAGCCTGTTTTCCATTACTTCAAATGGGAAAAATTCTAATTCATTACACATTAATCCCAAACCACCAACTACTTTCCTAAAATTCAAGTAAGATACAGTAAAATATTGACATGTAAGTAACAACTATCATATGCTTAAAGAAAGGATTAAAGCATCCCTTCTTGACTATAAAACAATGAATATGGCTGTTAACGAGCACTCCTTTGGAGTAAGGTTGTGATGCTTCTCTCTGCAGCATGGCCACGTGAGATGTGCACTGCTCACGCTTGTCAGGGTTTCAATATGGATTCCTGTGAGCCTGGCCCTCTACCAACTGTATTTTGGGGAAAAAATGAAAACGAAAAAATGCTGAAAAACTGTAGATATTTCTATTTATTTTTATTTCTTATGTTTTAGAGAGAGAAAAGAGTGAGAGAGAGACAGTCAATTTTATTTTTTAAACTGGTTTTTGTTTTTCCTCCGCTAGGTTGTGTATGTGGCGCTGGGGATTGATTCTGGGTCCTTGTGTATGCCAGGCAAGTGCTCTACCACTGAGTCATGTCTCCAGACCACTTATAAGCTTCTTGAGTTTTGTTTTGTTTTACATATTGATAAAAAATTTATAGATAACATAAATTTTCTGTAAAAAGAGCCAGAAAACATCATATTCAGAATATCAAAGTTATATGAAGTTTGAGAATTAAAAAGAAGAAAATGTCAATCCAAGAACTAAACCCTACATGATAGTAGAGATGGCAAGAGGTCTGAGTGTCCCTCACTTTGCTTCGAAGGAAGATAGAGCCATTGATGAGTTTTGACTTTATTATGTGCTTATGCTAAAGTTTGTGTTTTTTTCAAATTTATTTTTTTATTCGTGCATTGTAGTTTTACACAATGATGGGATTAGTTGTCACATATTCCTAGATGCACACAAATTAGCAATACAATTTGTTCAATATCCCCCATACACACCCTTCCTCCTCCCATCCCCTGATCCCTTGCTTTTCTTCTGGGTCCTATATTGTTCCTAAAAAACCCAAATACAGTGACATAATTCTTATACCTATGAAAAACATTTTTAAAAAATATATGGCAATAGTATATATTGTGACATTCATAACTGCTTGGAATGTATCTTGCTTTATCTCAGTTCCAACATTTCCCCTTCTCCTCCCTTCCTATCATCCCTT
>PVKS010033336.1:0-21632 GCA_004027875.1 Aplodontia rufa
AGGTTTAGGAAGGCAAACCAAAGTGGAGAAAGCATGGTTGTAGGAGGAACCCATGGTCCACAGTTTGCCCGGATCCCCTCCTTTTGTGATCCTCTGGGAAAGAGACAGGTTTTTGTTGGCCCTGCCCAAGGTTTACAGGTTTGGGAGAATTCATGTTGTGCTGTCGACTTCCTCTAGGAGCTGAAGCTACTTTTCCTGGCATAAGCCAGATGGCATGTTCCCTGGACTTCCTCAGCCACATGTGCTCCCTGTACCTGCTCCCACCAGCCAGGCCCCATTCCCTCACTCAGTCCACATCTTGGCTTCACCTCCTTCTGCCTCAGATTTCTATACATAGATTCTGTTTTCTGTATGTTCTTATTCAATATTTTTTATTTTATAACTGTCCTCATCCACTTTTATATTGCTGTTTCCATAGAATCATTATTCTGTTATGTTGTCTCTGATAAAGAATTATTTTGGGGGACACACTGTAATTAAGTGTGGTTGTATCTTTCTGTTCCAGGAGATGGTGAGTTCCTGATTCATCTCAGCATCCTCCACTGAGACTTGCACATGGAGGTGCACAATGCCTATTCAGAGCATAGTTGATGAAGGCATCCTTTCTGGTAACAAAGAATGCCAAACAAACTTTAAAGACTTATCTGCTTCTTGTTCACAAACTCAATATGGAAGCCAAAGGCAATCTGCAGTCACAAATAATTTATTGCTAATTACTGATTTGCTGGCAAATGGAGATATTGTTTAATCTTCTTCTAAGCAATAATTCAAAGCCAGCAGTTTAAGGGACTTTAGACTCCTACAAAAGATAAGAGTCAGTTTTCTGTGTGAATTTGTCAAAAGTTACTGATTTATTAATATCATAATGCAATTACAATGACAATATTGTTTCCTAAGCTGCCCTCCTAGTTTTCTTCCTAAGTCACCTGGAATTGAACTACATAGCAGGTTTTTTTAATTAAATTCACTGCTTGCTGAGCATCTATTATTCTGCTGCCCAGAAATCAAGATAGAGAAGAGAGCAGCATGTCAGCCTCTTGGTGCTCTACCCAGTCTCTGCATTGTGATTCAATAGGAGGAATTCCAAACTCTTGATAAATTTATGGATCTTTTTCAAATTCTTTGAGTTATGTAAACTCAACTTAGTTGACTGCTGAATAAGCACTTATGAGGAATTTTTCCAAAATTAGATATGATAGTAGAGGAAAAAAGAGCACCCAAGCTATTTTATTTTCAACCTAGAATATTCTCTCTATTTGATTATGCCATCTCTTGAAAGGTACCTGTGCTGATGATCAAGCTTATGGCAGTACTTACCCGGATAAGTTAAAAACAGTTTTAGGCCTAGGTTTTAAATACAATTCATTTTAGAAGACAGGAGAATTACTAGACTCTCATCAGGTTCAAAATTATAAAAACTGCAAGAGTTATTTCAAATACTTAGAAGTTCTGTTTTCTATTGTATTTTTCTTTTCACATTTAAATATTCACTGAACACTACTGATTCATTTATATTTATTCCTTGGAATAACAAAAAACTGTAACTCAATGCCAAAAAGGACTAATATCAGCATCAACAGATGAAGTTTTGTTAAATAAACTTAGCAAAATATTATCCATAATTCAAATGTTAATAAGTACCCATGGGCCATTAGTAGGGTGAACTAAGAGATAATAATGTTACATATTAATAATTTTCTTCCACTAATGAATAAAGGATAGTTCTCAGTGATTAAATAATATTATTCAGATTAGGAACTTTAGTTGCCTATTTAATGACTTCAAAACCATGTCAAGAAAACAAGCAGAAATAATTGGTATTTGTGTGGCCATCAATGATTCTAAAGTTTTCCTAATAGTCAACTCCCAAAAATGCAATCTCATTATTCACTGTATTTGACTTGACTGTTAAGACTTGTGTAATTAGACCCTGCCAGCTGGCAAAGATGTTCAATCTCTTCCAGGACATCTCAAGCCACATGGATACAGTGGAGTTCATTGGTTTGGAGCCTGCATTTTAATCCTAGCTCATCACTTTATTAGCTATGTCCTCAGCAACAAAGCAAGATTTTTCCAAGCTTTATTTTTCCTACCTAATAAAATGTAGTTAAGAATCTTTGTTTTTTAGTGAGAATTAAATAAAATAATGCAACAGAAATGCTTAGAGTGGGACAATCAGTGCTCAATAAATGATATTTAGTAAGCAGTTTTTATTAACAGCAAATTCTCAGAATGGGATTCTTACTCTCCATAGTCTAGAGCTAAACTTAGCAGTGTTTGGTGTCAGCATAACAAACCAAGAGTAGGGTAAATGTTCAACCAATGATTTGAAAATAGTTATGGCTGAGTAGACAAGGTCAGTGTCAGGAGATGGAAAACAAGCATGGAATGCTACAAGGGGAAAGTGTTTTATGAATTCCACGGAGATTTAATCTAAACATTTTTATTAAGGGATAGTCTTATTGTTCCAGAAGAACAAATATGTTTTTAGAACCTCCATATGCAAGGCCAGACACTGTAAGAGACATGCAGAAATTAATTCAATAAACATTGTGTCTAATTCTGCATGAGGCACTGCCCTATGTGCTGAAGTAGGAGCAGTGAATAACAGAGTCAAAGTCTCTGCTCTTGTGGAGTCCACATTCTTGTGTACGAAATATAAAGATATGACTCCTTTCTTGAAAGTATTTCCTATATCTTTAAGACGATATGAAACTTTGCATTAAAAAGTACAAAATAGCAATAATAAACAATTGGAAAGGATTTAAGAAATGTCACTGGGAGGGGCTGGAGTTACGGCACTTGCCTGGCATGTGCGAGTAGGTCAGTTCAAACCCCGGCACCACGTACACAACAAAGTGTCTGAGCAACAAAAGTCACATGAAAAAAAGATAAATAAAATTGATTCTGTCTTTCTCTCTCTCTCTCACTGTCCCTCTCTCTTAAAAGAAAAAAGAAAAAAGAAAAAGAACTGTCCCTGGGAGAATGAGAAAAGTAGTGGAAGGAACTCATGGTGACCTAGAGATCTGAGTTCAAATCCAGATTTGCACCTTTGAGTTTTGGGACAAACATTTTATGACAGCCTCGTATTCTTATCCATCAAATAAGCATAATATTAGTGACTTTATATGGTTGTTCTGATAATTGAGATTTTATGTGTTAATCTCTCCATAGAGTGACATGGATACATGAATGTATTAACTAAGGAGGAGACTTGGCCAGTGCCTCAAAGGACAATAATCTTTGGCTAGACAGAGATGAGAAAGTGTATTCTAAGCCAAGGAAAGTGCATGATGAAAGACATGAATTTGGAACAGCATAAGGAGAATTTGAAAGCCAGTTGAACAATTTGGCTATAGCAGGGAGTTCATGTAGATAAGGAGAGAAACAACTCATGATAGGTGGTCCTTGGATGAGTCACAGAGGAATTTCTGAAAGTTACAATAGCTCTCATGCATATGGAGACATTGAAATGCAACATAATTAGATGAATTACCCAAAGTTATGTCATTAGTAGTGAAAGTAGAATCCTAACATCCATCTGGCACTGTCTCCTTAATGGCTTGGCCAGTGGTTAAGACAATATCTTATCATCCTCCTTGTCAATTCATATCTGAACTTTCACAGCCTGTTAGACATTTTTCATGATATATAACGGATATCATTCTCAGCCCTCTAGTTGAAGTGTTGCATTTATGGCAAGAAAAAGCAATTCTAAAGCAACCAAGGGGAATGAAAAACAAGGGGCTATTTCTCAAAAACGAGATGGTGCTTTGCAAAAATGAACTGACTTTATGATGCCATCTGGAAAATGCTTTTGTATTCCCGATATAGTGCACTGAGCATAACTTAAAGTTGACTAACCATCTCTGAAATGCCCTCTTCTGCTTCTTCACATATGGACATAGCCTACAGGAATAAATGTTATTAGTCCTTGGACAGGACATCTGGTGTGAGTCCTCAGCAAAAAAAGGTGTGTAATTTTGGGTGAATTTCAACAGAGCATGTCAGCTTAACTTGGGAAACTTTTCAGAGCTGAGCTGGTCCTGAGTGAGAAATTTGTTCAGAAAAGATCTAGAGCTTCCAAACCCACCTCTAATCAAGGAGTTTCTGTTCTCACTTCCCCCTTTCTCTCTCTCTCTCTCTCTCTCTCTCTCCCCCTCTCCCCTTTCCTTTCTTCTTTTGTTCCTTCCTTCCAGCATTTCATGTGTGCAATGTGCAATGCACTGTAGCATACTCAGACAGAATTAAGAATTTCAAATGGATTTGCACCCTGAGACATTACATTGTGGTCAGACCTCTTGCTGCTTACCGTGGCAGATGTTCCTCACAGTTTCTTCCAAAGTAACAATAGTCTTTTTACATAATTTATTGTAATTGGATATTGGAATTATGGACAGAGAAATTCTTCTCCTCTCTAAAACTTAGTAAAAGAACCTAATTTTAGCACCAGTAGAAAAGATTTAGTGTCTCATAAATGAAAGAAACTTTCATTAGTTTGGATAGAAATTAAGCGTGTGCTAGCTTTGTTTTACCAAAAAAAAAAAAAAAAACTGTCAACAATAAAATAGTCTAATGCTTGCATATAGAAACATTTAATTTGTGGAAGAGAATAAATTGCTCCCAAACAATTAAAACCACAAATTTATGGATAAGCAACTGATATGTTAAATACAAATCATTCTTATCTATTTATCAAGGAAGCTTCCCAATTCTTTTTCTTAATAACACATAATTAGTCCAACTTGAAATGCTTTATTTAATTAATAAAACTAGGTTTCCTTTTAAAATTATTTTACTGAATTTGATTCTCCCATTTCATCTAAAATAGTGATATTTAATAAAATATGCTTTTGAAAAGTATTTCTGACACATTAATGGTGCATATAATATACTTTTAGATGAGGACTGGTGATCTGGTTTGTTACGGGCAAAATGGTGTCCATGTTTAATATTATTTTAAAGAGTTATATAAAGGGAAAGTAGAAAAACTAAATCTTTGGGATCAGAGTTGTATCAACCCTGGCTTTCCCATGTAATTCATCTGTGATACTCAAGCACACAGACTTCTCTAAGCCCCACTTGAGAGTTAAATGCTTCCAAGTCATATTAACCAAGTGATTCATAGGTGTCAGGGTTAATATATTTTATTTCAATTCATACTCACCAAATCAATGAGGTAAATATTTTTATAACTATTTTACAGATGAGAAAACTGAGTCACAGAGAGGTTAATTGACTTGCCCAAGGTCACATGCTAGCAAATAGCAAGGCGTGGGTTATAATAGAGGTAGCTGGATACCAAACTTTATTTTCTAACTGGTTCTGGGAGTTGAAGTAGAGACTGAAGTATAAACTACATAAAAGACTAGCATGTGGCCTCACTCATAGTACAAACTATTAAATGGATTTCTCCTATATTTATAATCACTAGCTGCTTCCTTTTTGAGTTCCTTGTCCTCTCTAGGCTTCAAGAGATTGGAGTGCCTCACGAGTCTCTCCTGGCCCCTTGTTCTCTCCATCCACCCATGTGACCTCCTCCATCCCCAAGCATGAAACATCACCTCTGCTCATGGCTCCCAGTTCTCCATCTCTCACCCTGACATCTCCCAGTACTGATTCACATGCCCCACTTCCTATGGTAACAATGCCAGGGACCCAGAATCACATACCTATTTTAACACTGAACGTGAATGGACTCAGTGTTCCAATCAAAAGACACAGATTGGCTGACACCCATAAAAAAACAAAATGCAACAATCTGCAGCCTAATGGAGACACACCTCACAGCCAAAAATAGACACAGACAGAAGGTTAAAGGTTGGCAAAAAGCCTACTAGGCTTGTGGCCCAAGAAAGTAAGCTGGTGTTGCAATCCTTATATCTGACAAAGTTAATTTTTACCAAAAAGTAGTCAGAAATACAAAGAAGGTCACCACATCATAATAAAAGGAACAATACATCAAGAAGACATAACGATAGTTAACATTCATGCCCCCAATTACAACTGTCCCAAATATATGGAAAACATCCTCAAGGACATTAAACCTCTTATTGATCTCAACACAATAATATTGGGGGATTTTAATATACAATTATCAACAATAGACAGATCATTCAAGCAAAAAAAATCAACAAAGATATCTCTAACTTAAACAACTTTATCAATCAACTGAACTTAGCAGACGTTTACAGAATTTTCCATCCCAAATCAGCTGAGTTTATCTTCTTCTCAGCAGCTCACAGATCCTTCTCCAAAATAGACCATATCCTAGTTCACAAAGCTAATCTTAGCAAATATAAAAAAAGCTAGTATAATCCCTTGTGTCCTATCAGACCACACTGGTGTGATCTTAGGCAATTAACAGCAAGAAAAACAACAGAAAATACAGAAATACTTGGAAATTGAATAATACCCTCTTAATTAAAGAATGGATCAAAGATAACATGAGAACAGAAAGCAGGAAATTCTTGGAAATGAATGAGAATGATGAAACAACATATCAAAATCTCTAGGATAGTATGAAAGCATTCTTAAGAGGTAAATTTATAGCACTGAGTGCCTTCAACAAAAATCAAGAAAGAGCCCAATTAAATAGATTTGTACTCAAACTCAAATCCCTACAAAAAGAAGAACAATCCAACCCAAAACTCAATAGAGGACAGGAAATAACTAAGATCAGAGCTGAAATCAATGAAATTGAGAACAACAAAAAAAGGTACAAAGTATCAACAAAACAAAGATTTGTTTCTTTGAAAAAAATAAATAAGATCAACAGACCCCTTGCCAAACTCATAAAAAAGGAAAAATGAAGTGAAGCAAATCAACAAAATCAAAGATGAAAATGGAGATATCACCACTGACTCAAACAAAATCCAGAAGATTATCAGAACTTATTCTGAAAAGATATACTCTTCCAAATTTAATAACCTGGAAGAAATGGACAAATATCTAGCCACATATGACATTCCCAAATTAACACAGGAGGACACTGAGTCAAAGGCTTTCCAAAAAAGAAAAGCCCAGGTCCTGAAGGATTCTCAGCAGAGTTCTACCAGACCTTTACAGAAGAATTAATACTGCTCCTCTGTAAGCTATTCCATGAAATTGGAAGGGTTTGAACCTTTCCAAACATTTTATGAAGCAAATATAACCCTGATATCAAAACCCAAAATAAGACACATGAAGAAAAGAAAACTACAGACCAATTTCCCTGATGAACATAGATGCAAAAATCCTTAATAAAATCTTAGCATACTGAATGTAAAAACACATCAAAAATATAAACATCATGATCAAGTGGGCTTCATTCCAGAGATGCAAGCCCGGTTCAATCTATGCAAATCAATAAATATAATTCAATAACAGAATTAAAGATAAAAATCAGGGGTTAAATAGCCAACATTTTGCTTAATGGAGAAAGACTGAAAGCCTTCCCACTGAATTTAGGAACATGACAAGGATGTTCACTCTTACCACTCTTACTCAATTCAGTATAGTCCTTGAAACCCTAGCCAGAGCTATCAGACAAGAGAAGGAAATTAAAGGAATTCAAACAGGAAAAGAGGAGTTCAAGCTATCTCTATTTGTTGATGACATGATCCTATACCTAGCAGACCAAAGAAGCTCGATCAGAAGAATTCTACAGCTTATAAATGAATTCAGCAAAGCGGATGGTTATATGATTAACACTCATAACTCCAGCAACAATTCTGCTAAAGATGATATCAGTAAATACTTCCCATTAACAATATCCTCAAAAAGAATAAAATACTTCAGCATCAGTCTAACAAAGGATATAAAGGATCTCTACAATGAAAACTATCCAACATTAAAAAAAGAAATTGCAGAAGACCTAAGTAGATAGAAAAATATTCGATGTTCTTGGTTAGGCAATGTCAATATAATTAAAATGGCCATTATGTTGAAAGCCTTATACAGATTCAATGCAATCCCCATCAAGATACCAATAACATTGTTCATGGATATAGAAAAAGCAATTCTCAAATTCATTTGGAGTAACAGAAGACCCGGAATAGCCAAAACATTACTAAGCAAGAGGAAGCAGGAGGTGTCATAATACCTGACCTGAAATTATACTGTAGGCTTATGGTAACAAAAACAGCATGGTATTGGTATCAAAACAGACATGAAGACCAATAGAACAGTTTAGAAGATACTGAGAAAAACTCTCAAATCTTTAACCATCTGATTTTTGACAAAAGGGGCAGAAACATAGTATGGAAGTACAGCCTATTCAATGAATGTTGCTGATCGAATTGGATAGCCATCTGCAGACAACTGAAATTAGGTCCTTATCCCTCACCCTGTACAAGAAGCAAATCTAAATGGATCAAAGAATTGGAAACTAAACCATCAACTATACAACTGCTAGAAGAAAAAACAGGATTCAACATTCCATTACACTGGGGTTGGGACTGCCTTCCTTAACAAGACTCCCATAGCACATGAATTAAAGCCACGAATAAATGAGTGGGATGCCATTCAACTGATAAGCTACTTTGTAGCTAAAGAATTATTCAAGAGTGTCAAGAGAGAACATATAGAATGGAAGAAAATCTTTGCCTGCTACAACTCTGACAGAGGGCTAATATCCAGAATATACAAAGAACTAAAAAAACTGAGCATCAAAAACACAAATAATCCAATAAATAAATGGGCTAGGGAACTAAATAGAAATTTCTCAATGGAAGAAGTCCAAAAAGCCCATAAATATATGAGAAAATGTTCTACATCACTAGCAATCAGAGTAATGCAAATCAAAACTTCACAGAGATTCCACCTCACTCCTGTTAAAGTGGAAAAAATGAAGAATACGAACAATAAGATGTTGGAAGGGTTGTGGGAAGAAAGGAACACTATCACACTGCTGGTGGGACCTCAAGCTTGTTCAGCCACTCTGGAAAGCTGTGTGGCGACTCCTCAAAAAATTAGGCCTGGAACCACCTTATGACCCACCTATCCCACTTCTGGGTATTTTCTCAAAAGAGCTAGAATTGGCGTACTATAGAGACATTGCTACATCAATGTTTATAGTAGCTCAATTTACTGTAGCTAAACTATGGAACCAACCCAGATGCCCCCTCACTGGATGAGTGGATTCAAAAATTGTGGTATGTATGTACATGTACACACACACACACACACACACACACACATACAATGGAGATCTACTCTGCTATTAGAGATATCATGGCATTTGCAGCCAAATGGATGGAGACTGAAAAATATCCCAAACTCAGAGACTTAAGGGCTGAATGTTTTCTCTCATATGTGAAAGCTAGAGTAAAATCTAAGACAGATTGGAAGTTACCTAAGTTCAATAATAACCTGGACATAGGTGAATTTTTACATAAGCAGGGGGAACCATAACTATGAAGCTGGGGGGAGAAGGAAGAGGGGCAAGAAGGCACAGGATGGATTAGGGGGTTATTAATGCCACGGGAGGGAGGGAGTCAGGGGTTTATCAATGCAGCTGCGAACCTCAACTTCCACAGGAAGTCTAACTAACATAGGGGTAAAGTAGAGAAAACAGGCAACAGGGAGTGGTCAAAAGGGGGGAGATCATGAACTTGGATCAGCCTTAACTTACTTTATCAACATCCATATATTCATGAATATGTAACAATGATTCCCTTCAATAAGTAAGACTATGTTGAATGAATAAAAAAAATAAGATAAAATAAACAAACACAGAAGAACATTCCAATTTACCTAACAACATTTTTCTCAGAAGAAACTTTACAGGCTAGGAGATGTCAGGAGATTTTTATAGTACTGAAGGATAAACAAAACGAAAATTGTTAGCCAAGAATACTGCACCCTGCATAGTTTCCCTTAGAAATGAAGGAGAGATAAACACATTTTCAAACAGAGGCAACATATTTATGCCAGACCTGCCCTACAAGAAATGCTAAAGGTAGGCTTCAAATTAAAAAGAAGATGGTTTTGTAAGATTCATAGTAATCACAAAGCAAACATCTATAGAAAAACCAAACAAAATACACAAGGAATCAAAATACACTTCTCAAACTAAATGCCTAACCAGAAAGGAATATGGTAGGAGAGTGAGAAAGAAAGAAACCACAATAAAATCAGAAAACAGAATGGTTGCAGTAACACTTTATCAGTAATTATCTTAAGTGTAAATGGATATAATTCTTTAATGAAAAGACATACAGTGAGTCAATGGATTTAAAAATCAAGACCTAACTGTATGTTGCATACAAGAAACTTGCTTTATCTATAAGGACACACATGGAATGAAAGTGAAAGAGCAGATTAAGATATTCTCTGCAAATGGAAATCAAAAGAAAGCAGAAGTAGCCATAGTTAGATAATAAAGCAGTAAAAGTAGACAAAGAAGGCCATCATATAATGATAAAGGGTCCACTGAGTAGGAAGAAAAAACGTTAAATATTTATGCAGACAAATAAATATGAGAACAGAAATAAATGAAACAGAAACACACACACACACACACAAATGATTAGTAACACAAACAGCTGCTTAAAAGCAAATTTTAACAAACTCCTTAGCTAGACTAAGAAAAAGGGATTGACTCAAAATCAGAGGCAAATGGGAGACAGAACAACTGATACCACAGAAATACAAAGGATCACTTGAAATTATTATGAACTACACACCAACAAATTTGGTAACCTAGAAGAAATGGACAAATTCTTGGACATTTACATCTTACCAAGATTGGAACATGAAGAAATACAAAATCTGAACAGACCAATAACAAAGTAATAGATTAAAACAATAAAGTCTCCTCTAAAACAAAAGTCTAGTACTAGGTGGTTGCTGAGTTCTTCCAAGTATTTAAAGAAGAGCCAATACCAACTTTTGAATTATTCCAAAAAATTGAAGAGAATTCTTCCAAACACAGATTTACCCTGCTACCAAAACTGGTAGGGTTTCAATTAAAAAGAAAGCTATATAAAAATATACTTGATGAACATAGTTGTGAAAGTTACCAAAATACTAACATACTGAATCCAACAGCACATTCAAAAGATTATTCACCATGTTCAAGTGATGTTCATTTTTGGGTGCAAGGATGGTCTAATAGGTATGAACCAGTGAATGTGATATACCACATCAGAATGAAGAAAAAAAACATGTGATCATCTCAATAGATACAGAAAACATTTGATAAAATTCAACATCCATTCATGATAAAAATGCTGAACAAATTAAGTATAGAAGGAATTATCTCTTTAATGTCATGAAAAAGACTAAGATATTCACTTTTACCACTTTTATTCAACATGACACTGACAGTCCTGACCAGAGCAATCAGGCAGGAGACAGAAATTAAGAGCATCCAAAATGGGAAAGAGGAAGTTGAAGTGTCACTATATGCAGATGACACGAGGTTCTGTATAAGAAAATCCAAGGAATTCATGAAAAATCTTTTAGAAATGATAAACACATTCAGTAAAGTTACGTGATTAAAAATCAGTAGCATCACTATATGCCAATAACCAATTATCTGAAAGAGAAATCAAGAAAGCAAATACATTCAGTATAGCTAACATATCTAGTAATGTTTAACCAAAGAAAGAACTCTACAATAAAAATTATAAAATAGTGATTAAAAATGGAAGAGACCCTGGACACTGAGAAAGTTGGTCTATTAGCATGTGTTAAATCCAGATAAGATGTAATGTTTTACAACCTAATACTTATTTTAGAGATATTGTGGAAGGGGAAGGGCGGGATAAGAGAGGGTAATGGGGGGCACTCCTGGGGGTAATTGCAATATCCATAATATATACATATTTTATATTATTTTGTTAAAAAACTTGTATGGTTGTTCAAAAATTTAAAAAAAAGTCTGAAAAAAATGGAAGAGACCACATAAAAATGGAAAGATATAGCACATTCACAGTTTGGATGACTCAATATTGTTAAAAAGTCCTTATTGCACAAAACAATTTACTGATTCAATGAAATTTCTATCAAAATAACAATGACATTCTTTATAGAATTAGGAATCCTGAAATTTAATGGAAACACAAAAACACCCCAGTTAACCAAAGAAACTTTGAGGAAAAAGAAGAAAACATGAGGAATAACGCTACCTGACTTCAAAACATACTACAGAGCTGGAGTAATCAAAACACTATGGTACTGGCACAAAAGTAGATTCAAACAATGGAACAGAACAGAGTACATGGAAGTAAAATCATGCATATGTAGTCAACTGATTTTCAACCAAGGTGCTAAGAGCATGTATTGGAGTTAGGACAGTCTTTCCAATAAATAGTCTTGGGAAAATTATGGGCTTTAACTCTGCATGTGGAAACCCATTTTGTCAGTTGATTATAAAATCAACTCAAAGTGGATTTAGGAATTAAACGTAAGGCTTAAAACAATAAAAAAAACTAGAAGACAACAGGGTAAATACTCCAGGACATTGGAAAGGGAAGGATGTTTTCGACACGACTCCCAAACCACAGAAACAAAGCAAAAATAGACAAAAGGAATTATACCAGATTTAAAAAGCTTTTGCACAGCAAAGTAAATAATCAGAATGAAGAGGCAACCCACATAATGGGAGAAAATATTTGCCAACTATAATCTGACCTGAATATACAAGGAATCAAAACAAATCAACAGCAAAAATAAATTAAAAATTGGCAATAGGTAGAAATTTCTCAAAAGAAGACATCCAAATGGCCAATAGTACATGAAAAAATGCTCAACATTAGTAATTATTAGAGAAATGGAAATCAAAACTATTATGAGATTATCAACTCACTCCAATAAGAATGGCTATTATCTAAAGGACTAAAGCGCTGGCAAGGATGTGGAGAAAAGGGAAAACTTGCACACTGCTGGTGAGAATGTAAGTTAGTACTGCCATTTTGACAAACAACATGAATGCTCCTTAAAATATGAAAAACAGATCATATGATCCAGTAATCTCCCAACTGAATATTTATCCAAAAGAAATGAGATCAGCATGTCAAAGTGACATTTGTGCTTCCATTTTTATTGTAGCACTTCACAATAGCCAAGAGATGGAAACTAGGTATATGTCCATCAGCCAATGAATGGGTAAAGAAAATGGTACCTATTCACAATGGAATGCTATGCAGCCATAAAAAGAATTAGATCCCATCATTTGTGACACTGGATAGAATTGAAGCTTTTTTAGTGAAATAAGACAGATACTGTAGAAAGATAAAAACCACATGAATTTCACTCACATAGAATCTAAGAATGCTGATCTCAAAAGTGGAGAATAAGATGGGGATATTGGAAGGTACAGAATAGGGAGAGGTTGATCAATGGGTACCAAGTTATGGTATATGAGAGAAAATAGTTCTGGTGCACTACTGTACAGTAGGGTGGCTATAGATAACAATTATGTAGGGTGTATTTTTAAAAAGCTAGAAGGATTTTGAAAATATCAACCAGAAGAGATAATGTTTGGGGAAAGGATATGTTTAACCTTAAATATTATACTATTTGTACATATATCAAAGCATCATATGGTACCCCATTAATATGTATAATTTTTATTTCTAATGTATCATTTTAAAAATAAGACTTGAGCACTTTATTTTTTACTAATTTCCTAAAAAACAAATTTCATATGAATGTTAATCTTGTCTATTTTTTTGTTGTTTCAACACTTAATGTGTAATGGTTAATAAAAGATACTCATTGAATAAATATATTCAATTATAGTTGCTGATATTAATGGTCTTTGTTAAGGTCAAGGACCAGCTGGCATCTCCCACATCTCTTGCATATTTTATGACAGGACTGGCCAGTAAACTATAGCAGTCTGTTTTCTCAGTTCCCAAAGGCTGCACAAAAGAAAAGCAATCTATTTGCAGAAACTGAGCAGTCATTTAAGCCATTACACAGAATTCAGAATCTGGGAGATCAGACCTAATCTATAAGTGATCGTAGATAAGCAATTATCCTTTATGTTTCAACTTGAAGTAACAGTAGTAACCAAACCAGGGATGAGGACTTTGTGATGAGGAACCCGCATTGGGTGGCATTGGGAAGGCAGGTAGGCAGGCAAGCAGGGCAGTTTTGAGGAGGAGCCTTGCCACTTGACTGGCACTCAGAGGCCAGCCTCCAAAGCCAAGGCAGTAAATAAGAATGACAGACACTGAGGGCAGAGCCACATTTCTAGAAAGAATAGACATTAAATTTGCTGACAAACTCAAGAAACTGAAGCTCAAAGAACAAAACATGGTTGCACACAGTAGCATCAAGTACAAAGTGCAGATGTGGCCTCAAGAGTCAAGCAGATGACCCCTCGGGGGTTGGACAGGCTGTGGTGACTTGATGCTGAGTCCCAGGCCAAAGTGGGATGAGGGAGGTCGTGATGCAAGGGTGTGCTCCGGGCAGAGGGCAGTCCAGGCAGAGCGGAGGGCTGTATCGATTGCCTTTCACTGCATCATAATGCTGTCAGACACAGGACCTGAAAGCCCATCTTTCTGCCTGCTGCTCTCGATCAATATGATAGATCTTTCCCTCAGAGGCCTGTCTGAATCTTATTATTCTGCCTACACGCATGTGGAGCTAAATTAATGATGATGACTCATGGGCTTCAGAGCATCTGAAAACTGTTATTATCACCATGCACACACCAGCACTGTATCGATCTTTTCTACCAGCATTGGCTCAGTTCATGACCATCTTTTTATGCAAAGCCAATGGGTTAGCCTCCTCTCCTCTCCACCAATGAGAGTCACACAACAGGACTGGTCGGTCTCTGCCCAGCACTACACGCCTGACAACAATGATCAGAGCTGTGGATTTACCTATATGTATTCAAAGCAAACCTTTTCTTGATGTTCTTTCCTTTAGACATGGCAAAAGGAGTTTGCTTGAAAATTCATTGTATATTGTAGGGGTATATAAATTTATCACTTAAATAAAATACTACAGTTGATTATGAATATGGAAGAGCAATTTTAGGTTTGACCACTGTCAATCTTTGTGCACAGACAGCTTAATTAACATTCCTTAATGAAGTTTGATAAGGAAAATATTTCTGTATTGTTACTTTGACCTGCTGTAACCTTTAATTTTAATTGTGTGTGTGTGGTGGGGTTTGGCAGTGGGCTGACCGACACTGCATTGGCTCAGTGTGTCTGGTCGTTATAATTTCTATTAGGCTGTTGACGCCTTCTTTGCAGACTTGTATGTCCTCTTCCTCACATGGGGGATATTCAGGGCCTCAATCAATATCTGGCTCGGTGAACATTCAATCAACAACACAGAATGAGATAATGAGCAATAACTCTCTGCGCTCATACATGAGCCTTACATGATCATAGCTGTGGCCCAGTTTTCTTAACAGTGTAGAATGGACAAGGTCTGGTGGCTATACCATGAAGAAACATCAACAAGAAAACCCTTAATAATCAATGAATTAAAAAATGCATTAATTCTCTGAAGCAGGCCACATGCACATATTAAATGCAGAAATGGGCATAAAAGCTTGCGTGATGAATACATGCATGTGAACTCAGTGTATCTATGCATGCCCAGTGGAAGCACTGCCTGACTAGTACAGATGATGAGGGAGGATGGTGTGATGCTCATTCTTGGTTTTTTTTTTTTCTGTCTTCTTTTCCACATAGCAAAAAATCATTGGTTATAACCCAATTTATAGGCAATGCCCTAGGGGAGGCAAATATTGCTAAATTAGCTATTCTTCTCACCTATATCTCACTTTACATTACCAGACACCAGAACTCTGATCTATTCTCAGACATTCAATATTTGTGGAAATTTTTTGGGAAGAGAACTAGAAGGATTAAAGGATATTTGGATGTGAGAAAAACACACCCAAAGCTTCCCCATTACTGCAAATGGAGAGGTTTGAAGTGGATGATATGCTGATTGGGGAGAAAATGGCTGGAGTGAATGTGATGCCATCACCAAACGTGGGGACCCAGCAGGACACCTACCATGGCTTTCAGTCTAGACTTGATGGCGCACCCTCATCTAGACAATGTGCCATTAAAACACCACTTTTTAAATAAGTCACTTAAATATTTTCTGATTTTTAGGAAAATTCCAATGTGTAGGATAGATTATACCCCAAAGTCCTTTTCCTCAGGAGGCTTTTTATGTGGTGAAATTTGAGTTGTGAATGGTAAGTAAGGACTTCAGATGCTGCTTCTGCTTAGGCATCTGTTCAGCCAACATGTAATTACATGACATAATCTGCTTCAACCACATTTGATTCACCATTAATCAAAACTCCCTAATCCTGCCTTGCACATTAGATTTTTCACTGTTATTTCCCTAGTTTGAATCTAAGAAAGCACATTTAAATAATTGTCAATTGATAAGTCCTGATGATGGCTTTCGCTGTGAAATGTCCATTTTATGAATTTTTTATGATTTCAGGTTATTGATCATTACAAAAATAGCCTGAAAAACTAGGGGAACAAGAAATCTTAAATAATAATAATCATTCTTTCTAGGAAGCAGTGCTGGGACATGATAGTAGTCAAATTATATTGTTATGTCATACACAAATATGTAAGAACAAATCCCATCATCATGTACCATGATAATGCACCAAGAAAAATGTGGATAAAAAGATGCTTCCTGAAAGAACAAAAAAATTAAAATAAAAAATAGTAATTTTTCCCTCTTAATCAATATATTAAAAATGAAATTCTTTAAGGATGACTGAATAAAATTTCCGGAATACATTCTTTCCTCTCTCTCATTTTTCTTAGAACATATTGGATTGAAAGTGTTGTCCATAAATCCATGCACTTGAAGCTTGTTTCCATTCTGTATTGTTTTAAAGAAAGCAAATCAGTGGGACCTCAATCTGTAGGATTTTCTGCGCTTGCTTATTAATAAATATTGACATCAATAATATCTCATAGATAAACCTAAATGAAAGCCTCTGTATTGAGGTCTCTCCACCCTTTATCAATCATAAGTGTTAAGATGTAGTAACAAAAGTGTTTTTATTTCTATCACTTGGGCTTGCTCCTTTGGTCAGTTTCTACATAAATAATTAGAACTTTTATTGTTATTCTTCTAAATAGATTTTTCTAGTTTCTTCTTGCAGAAGGGGATCATTTTATGTTGGAATCACATAAAGGGATGTGAGCTCTTTAAGAAAGAAGCCAAAATGATCCCAATAAATGAAAATCAAGCCAAAACAGACATTGCATTAAACAAGTGTGTTTGTGTGCCTGTTTGTAGCACTTCTCTGTTTTTTAAAAGATAGAGGGACAGTAAGAGAGAGAAACCCAGAATTGATTTTATTTAGTTTTTCATTGGCCTTTGTGCTCTGACACTTCATTGTGTAGGTAGTGCTGGGGTGTGAACACGTGTCCTCACGTAGGTCAGGCAAGAGCTGTAACCACTGAGCCACCACTCCAGCCTGTAGCAAATTTTTAGAGTCAAAGAAACCATGGATTTATTTCTATTGAAGATGACTGAGGACAGGGGACAAATCATCTCTAGACTGAATCCTTTCTTCTCTTCCCTACCTATGGAAAAGGGTAAGGTGTGTGTGTTCTGAAGGGTCTCAATGTTTATTGAGCTTTGAAAGGTTTGCTCAATTAAAGCTCAAATTATCCAGCATTTACTTTTAATCAAGGCTCATTTATTCTCTCATTTAAAGAATGATTTCTCATAAGTGGTAAATAAATTGCATATAGCATTAATAAATAGTGTTCTTCTTCTGAGCTCCTTATTGCCTAAGGAACTATACAGTTTCTGAAGCATAATGTGGATTATTGATTAATTCCCATGAACAAGAAAGAAATGAGAAGAAATGAGGAAATTAATAAATACACATACACACACACACACACACACACACACACACACACACTTCCCTTGGGTGTAAATACCAGGGAGGTAAGGCTATTTTGATGTGCATGTTTAAACCATTTAATGAGTAATCAAAACTTGCTCAGATACAAGAAGATAGCTACTTTATTATTTTCACAGCTTTTTCTTTAAGCCACTCTGTACGCTCTTTCTTACCTTTATCTAGATAGAATCTTAGAAATTTCCCATATGCTTTCAACCATATGTAGATATTAACAAATCATACTGAAGACAGATGAAAAGAAAAAAGGCATTCCCTACTGGAATATTATCAGCTTTATCACATATAGTTTCATCTGGCATTTTTTTTTAAAGAGAGAGAGAGAAAGGATCAATTTTATTTAGCTTTTCATGTGGCTTGTGTTGCTCAATACTTGGTTGTGTATGTGGTGCTGGGGTTTGAACTCGTGTCCTTGCGCATGCTAGGCAAGTGCTGTAACCACTGAGCCACTATTCCAGCCCTCATATAGTACTTTTGATCTTTCCATTGTTCTATGTTGTGAAATTGACATTGAATTTCATGGATATCAAGTTGTCTCAATACAGATTACTCAATAGTAATCTTTCTCCCATGAGTTCGGTACCATATTTAGCTTATATTGAGTTTTATTATACTAAATAAATCATCCATTGGAAACTTCTTATGTCCCCCACCTCATTCCTGAAAGTGGAAGAGGGATCACATTTTGCCTCTTAGGTGGTGGTTCTTTTGGGGCACACCAATTCCAATTCTACTTTTGCCAGGGGGAACATAGCTCCCTCCATCCAGGCCAAATCCAGGGAATACATGTGAGGTTCAAATGATTTCTTGAAGTCCCACTCCCTTGACTTGCAGGGAAAGGAAAGCATCCCCTTTCCTCAAGGAGAAGATAGGAAATATACTCCAAGAACACATTCTCCATCTCTCTCTTCGAAAGATCTCTCTGCCTGTTTTCCATAACTACATTAATGCTTAACTTCTTGTTGTAGATCTTGGAGGTGGATAATGTACTGATGATAGCAGAACCTACTTTAGGCCACCTGATTTGGAAGTTCTATATGTGGTAGGACAAAGATGGTTAAGGATCAGGCTTCCAGTGCCTTCTATTCTTTTATATTAGGTTTGGGGAGATGCCTTTGTGAAAGAAAGAGGTGACCTAGTTTATAGGTTTCAGGCAAACAAAGATATTTGCTGGTAGGAGAGCCATTATAAATGGAAGATTTTTATTCAAGTTAAATCTGACCTTTCTAGGATTACTTTTAGAAAACAAACCAGGAATTCATGCATGTATCAAGAATAGTTTCCTAGAAAATGTCATTTGAGCGAAATAATGATCTGAATGTAACAGATATTTCACTATTGAAATAATATGTTATCTATAAGTAATATCTCTCTACACACAACCTAGACATATCATAAGCTAGCCTGGACCAAAGCTCATCTTTGTGCAAAAAGAAAGTTTGGAGAGGTAGATGGGGAGGGAAAAGGGAAATACTGGGAACTGAATTAGAACAAATTATATTCCATGCTTTTATAATTATGTTAAAATGAATCTTAATGTTATGAATAACTAAAAAGAACCAATAACAAGGAAGAAAAAGAGAAGGGGTTTGGGGAACTGACTGGCAATCCTGAACCCCTCTCTGCTTTGACTCTGCCTGATATTGTGTTCTGGAAATTACTGCTGTAGCTTGCACCTGGCTAAGGATATCCGACAGGAGAGTCTGAACTGGCAGTGCAGCCGTCTGTGTGATGCGGATAATCTGACTCCTCATTTTAGAAGATAGGGTTAGTTTAAGTCTATTGCTTTAGGTTACACAACTAAAAGGAATTTTTCTCTGTAAGAGATACTTACTTTGTAGGTAATGAAAGGGTAATGGAACTTGTTAGCTTTCTGTATTTTTATCTGGGGCTTCATATCCAGCATTAGGTTTTTCCTTATCCTAACATGCATCATAGCAGACTTTGAAGGAGGCCTCTAACTGATCTCCACTAGGTGATGAGTTCCTTATGGGAAGGAAGATTTTTAAGATTTGCCTTAAGACCACTGCAGCCTAGCATGAAGCCATGTTCAGATAAATGTGCAGTGGGGATCTCAAAGTTTAAAAATTGTTCTTTGGTAGAGTTTACACATGAGGAATGGGCCTTATTTGTGGCTGCAGATAATTGTGGCCCAAGCTTAGGGATAGAGAAGGAAGAAGGCACTAGAGAATAATTTAAAAAAATATATATATATCTCCATACTATACTCCATACATATGTTTCAGACTTTTACAGAGAAGAGGGCTATTTGGGGAAAGTTATAGTGAGACAGGAGGCATAAATCATCTTATTTTGGTAAAATAAGGGAGAAGGGCATTGCCTAATTTATTTTTTGAGCAACACTGGCCAATGTGGCAACTAAAGGAATTATGCAGCACTGTACGGTACAGTCGCTTTAAGGGTTTGACAACTGTGTAAGTACATGGAAAGCCCAGCCTTGGCAGAAATCACATGCTAGTGTAGAAATCAGTGCTCTTAAGGAAGTTGTTATCTTCCAATAGCATGGTAGACAGAGGTGTCAACAATCAAAGCCCAGTTGAAGAACTGAAAAGGTCTGTCTATGACCAGGTAGAAAAAAAAACCCCCTGAGGATTTAAAATATAAAGAAACAATAAACTAGGGGAAGTTCTGACTCCTTGTGGGAGTAGCTGGGCACAAAGTCAAGCAGATTTAAGCAATGAAACAGTGTGGTGGGCCCAGTTATGTCTGTACATCCTTTGTTGTACTCAGAGGCTGTTGGGCTCTGGGTAAATATTGATGATAAATTTGATTGAATGTATGGGAATATATAATTATTCCTTATCTAAGTCAACTAAAAGAATAAAAACATGTGTCAGACAAGAAAATATTTAAAATGGGGGTGGGGCACGAAAGGAGATGAAGGGGTCAGACTTCAAAAGGTATGCCACAATAAAGGTAGGTGATAGCAATTTAAGTAAAAGTAAATTTAGTGTCATGTATTGAGTGACTTAAGAAGCAAAGTCCAAACTTAGCTTTCAGAAATTTCTGGAGTGACTGGAAAGCTTCTGAACTTGCAGCAAGCCATTAAATCATGAAGCCAGAAACCAAAGATAGCTTTGCACATCTCACAATTTACACCAGCACAACAGGTGCCTTGAACCCTGCCCTTCTCCCCGTCTAACTCAGCTTTACCTCCAAACCTCTCCAGAGAACACCAGCTTGGTAGAACAGAAATCACATCGACAGCTCCAGTGGCAGGGAAATCTGGGATGCAAAGCTGTATGCTTTCTAGCCACTTTATTTTCCAAAGACACAGTAGAACAAGGTTGGAATGGATGCCCAGAACCATCGAGATCAGCATTTAGAAATCCCTCTAATCCTATTGTACTTTGTTTATTTATTCATATAAGAAGTGTTTATTGAATATCGGTAATGTTTTTGACATTATTCCCTGGCTTTATCCAAAACAAAAATGCAGAGAGAAATAAACACATTCTTTTCCTCTTTTTACTTCTTTCTTTCTGTTTTGGAAGTAAACTTGGGGGTAGTATAATTTCCATCTGGGTGTGCCTTCTATAAGAGATGGCTTTGCCTTTGGAGAAGAGAGACAGGCAGGTGGCCCTGGGAACAGGCTGGCTGCTGCTGGTACAACCAGAAACAGTATGTTAGATGACTAAGCTAATAATAACCTCAACATGTATGAATTTTTATACAAACAGGGGGAACCTTGCCTAGGATACCTGGAGATGTAGGGAAGTGGACGGCGGGGGGG
>PVKS010033337.1:0-21798 GCA_004027875.1 Aplodontia rufa
GGGAGCTTCACGGGGTCAGTGTCCCTGGGATAACCGCCATCTTCCTTCCTATAGTCCATGTCCTGGTGCTCCAGAGCCTGGTGCTCCCAAAAGGTCCTCAGAGCCTGCAGAGCAGTGAAAACTGGGACTCCAAGGCATGGTGGAGGAGCCCAGTGGCTGACTCAAGGATTATATTTAATCTTTGTAAAACTTTGAATAATACTGAATCTCAACAATATTAATTCTTCCTATCCATGAACACAAGTTAAGTTTTCATTTATTTATCTCTTCTCTAATTTTCCTCAACAGTATCATAGATTACACAGAATAAGACTTTTATCTACTCAATTAAGCTAATTCCTAAGTACTTTATTATTTTGATGATATTGTGTGTGAAATTGTCTTTGTGATTTCCTTTTAATATCATTCATAATTGTACAGACGTGCAACTGATTTTTGTGTGTTGACGTTGTACCCTATTACTTTGTAGTATTCCATTTATTATAAAATTCTTTCTATGGATTCATTAGGGTTTTTTACAAACAAGTTTATATCACTGGTCAACAAAGGTAATTTTGTTTTTTTTTTCATATTTGGATGTCTTTTATTTCTTTTTCTCCCTAATTTTTCTGTCTAGAATTTCCAATACTGTCTTGAATATTATTCATGAAAGTAGGCATTCTTGCCTTGTTCTTGATCTTCCAGTCTTCCACCATTAAAGATGAGGTTCACTGTATTTTTTAAAATATGATTTTTGTTATCCTGAGTTAGTTTCTTTCTTTTCGAAGTTCTTTTTGTATTTTTATTATAAAATAGAATTCAGTTTTGGCAGTGCTTTTTCTTTAAATCAATAGAGTTCATCATGTTGGATTTTTCCCTTAATTCTGTTAATGTGTTTCAGTACATTGACTGATTTCCATTATGTTGAATCACCCTTGCATTCCAGGTATAAGCCCCACCTTTTTATGGTGCAATACCTTGTTAATTGACTATCTAATTTGGGGAGCTAGTATTTTGTTGAGGATTTTCACCTAACGTTCAAAAGGGATGTTCATTTGTACTTTTTTCTTGCAGTGTTTTTGTCTGCCTTTAGTATTAAGTTAGTGAAAAAAGAAGTATTCCCTCCTTTTCCATTTTCTGGAAAGCTTTAAGAAAGATTGTTGTTAGTTTTCTTTAAATGTTTGGTAGAGTTCACTGGTGAACTGGTGAGTCTATGCTGTCCAAGACTTACCTAAGTCAGGAGACTTTAAATTATTGATTTAATTTTTTTACTAGTTGTAGGTTCCCTTGAATGATGTATTTCCTCATAATTTTATCTGTCTATTTTTACTTTTATCACTGGGGAATAAACCCAGGGATTGCTAATACTGGGCAACTTCCCCAGCCCTCACAAAGTTGCTGGGGTCAGTCTTGACCCTGTGATCTTCTGCCTCAGCCTCCCATCTCAGCCTCCCAAGTCATTGGGATTCCAGGCATATGCCCCAATACCCAGCTATCATTTAGTCTTGATAGGCTTTATCTAGGAATTTGTCCATGTAATTTAGGCCATCCAATTAGCTGACATATTATTGTTTATTGCATTCTCTTAGAATGTTTCTGTAAAATTGGCAGAACTATTCCTACTTTCTTTTCTGATTTTAGCAATTTGAATCATCTCTTTCCTTAGTCCCTCTGGCTAAAGATTTGTCAATGTTTTTTGCCTTTTCATAGAGTCAACTTTGGTTTCATTTATTTTCTATGTTATTTTCTTACTCTCTTCTTTGATATTGACCATAATTTTCTTAATTTCTTCCTTCTTCCAATTTTGATATAGTTTGTTCTGCTTTTGCTAGTTCCTTAAGTTGTAGAGACAGATTGTTGACTCGGGATCTTTCTTGAATTTCTATAGGTATAAATTTCCACATGAGTGCTGCTTTTGTTGCATTTCATGTATTGTTATGTTGTGCTTTTATTTTCATTTCTAATTTCCCCAATAATTTGTTCTTTGACCCAATAGCTGTCTTTGTCTAAAAATGTAATACTTTCCACAAATTTGTGAATTTTCCAGTGTTACTGGTATTATTAATTTCTCTGTTCATTCTGCTCTAGTTTGAAAAGATACTTTACATTATAGCTATGGTGGGACTTTATCAGTGGCCCAACATGCACTCTGGCCTGGAAAATGTCCCATGAGCACTTGAGAAGACAGTGTATAATGTTGTTGGATGGAGTTAATATTTATTAAAAATAATTATTTCTTGGTATATTGAACCATTCACTAACAAAAAATGTCCTCCTTTATATCTTATAACCCTTTTTTTGGGATTTAAAGTCTGTTTGGTCTAATATTAGCATAGCCACTCTTGCTGTCCTTTGATTACTGATTGCAAGAATATATATTTCTTGCCTTTCACTTTTAATCTCTTTTTGTATTTGCATCTAAAGTGAGTCTATTGTAGATATCATTTAGCTGAATCAAATATTTCTTATCCATTCTGCCAATCTCTATCTTCCGATAAGAGATTTAATCCATTTATACTTAAAGTGATTACTGATAAGGAAAGACTTAGATCCTATTAGGACTAGATGCTATTTATTTTCTGTATGGCTTATAGCTTTTTATCCCTCATTTCCTACATTACTGTCTTCTTTAGATTAATATCAGCCTCACTTCAGTAAATTTATGCTTTTTTATCAGCTCCATCCATACTCCTTTTGGTTGTTGATGTCACAGAATTGCATTTTGATACAGCGGATACCCAAAAACATAAACAATGATTTTTTGAGATGCATTAGCCAATTAAATTATACAGAAAATAAAATGTAGAGTACAAGCCAATATTAAAATGCTAGCTTTTATAGTAACAGTTTTTAATGCACTAATCTATCAAATCATATAAAAACTTAAAAACGTAGTGACAAACCAGTGTTACAACAATGCCAGCTTTTATAATCCCCTATGTACCTAACTTTATTGAGAACTTTATTTCTTTACACAGATTCTTGTCACCGTGTAATGTTCTCTCATTTAGACCTCCAAGACTCCCTTCAGTATTTCTTGCAGGGCAAATCCATTGGTAACAAACTCCCTCAACTTTTGTATTTCTGGAAATGTCTTAATTTATCACCCCCACCCCCAACCTTTTTTAAAACTAAAGAGGGAGAGGGACAGTGAGAGACAGAGAAAGAGAGAAACAATTTTATTTAGCTTATCATGTGGCTTTAATTGCTCTGACACTTTGTTGTGTATGTGGTGCTGGGTTGGGACCTACGTCCTCACACCTGCCAGGAAAGTGGGAAAGTGCCGTAACCACTGAGCCATGGCTTCAACCCTCTCCCTCTTTTTTGAAGGATGGCTTTGGCAGATATATAATTCTTAGACAACATTTATTTTCTTTAAGCGCTCTAAAAATATCAGCCCACTGCCTTCCAGGCTCTAAAGTTTTCAATGAGAAATCTCCAGGTGAACTTATAGAGGATCACTTGCATAAGTTGCTTCTCTCCCACTTTTTTGAAGATTCTGCCTTGTCTTGGTTTCAAAAGCTTGAGGATAATGTGCCTGTGTGAGTCCTTTTGAGTTCATTGTGCTTATAGTTCACTGAACTTACTGATACTTATATTTTTGTTGTTCAACCAATTTAGGGAGTTTTCAGTCATTATTTCTTCAAATATTCCCTCTTCTCATTCTTGGGCACTATACAGTGCATACATATATCAGTTATTTTTAGTGTCCCAAAGGTACATTTGGCTCTATTCACTTTTCTTCATTTTTTTGTTTATTTTTTTCTGTTTCTAGGACATAGTCTTTGAAACAGAATGAGTTGTTTTTCAATCGAATAGAACAATGATTTCTTTTGTTACATCGTAAGTTCACTGATTTTTTTTTCAATTTGTTCAAATTTGACTTTGAGTTCCTCTAGTGAATTTAATACTTCAGTTATGTATTTTCAGTTGCAGAATTTCCTTTTGGTTTCTTTTCAGCCTCTTTATTGATATTAGCAGATTTTCCTTATATTGTTTTCTTGACTTTCTATACATCTTCTTTTACATCTTTGGATTTCTTTAACATGGCTATTTTAAAGTCTTTGTCAAGTAGATCTGCTCACAAGTTTTTTGATCAGTTTGTTAAACCCCCCCCTTCAAATGGGCCCTCTTTCCCTCTTTCTCTGTATACTATGTGATTTTTTGCATTGAAAAATTGGCATTTGAATCTAATAATGTGGTAGCTTTGAACCTTGAATTCACCTCATCCCCTCCCCCAGGTGTCCTTCTTTGGTGTTATTTTAATTTTTATTTATTTATTTTTGACTATTGTAGGCTGTCTTGAAGAAGGATCATCCTGAAGTGTAAACTGAAAAGCTTTGCAGGCCTTTTTGAAGCTGCATTTTCCTTGGGCATGACCGTTTAATTTTCCCCATATAAGCAGTTGTTTTACCATGTCCTAGTCTTTAATGTCTGATGCCCCAAAAGAGAAGAAGAGATCAATGATAGGGAGATGTGTAATTGTCCTTTAAATCCGTTGGAAATCAACAATGTGGAGGGAGGGGTAAACCATAAAGGGCTTCCTTCCTTTTTCTGTGCCTCTATAATCAAAAGCAATCATCAATCCAAGTAAAGACCCAAGGTATTTGGAAGTCAGAGTCTTTTTGTATATCCTGGCTCCTGCAAACTATGTGCAATTTGCTGCAGGAACCCCTGCACAGCTGCTTGCAACATTGGGGGTGGGTGAAAGGTATTGGCTACTGAACTATTGACTACCGTTGAAACGGAACTTTGACCATAATTCATCATCCTAGACTTTCCCAGGAAGTTTCAAGCCTTCAAGAGACACTAGAGTTCCAAAGTAGCATGTCACTCAGACTCTGCAAGTGTATTTATTGTCTTGGTGAGGAGACAAATTCTTGGTACTCCCAAAGTCACTGTCTTCGTCAAAGGTGGAAGAACCCTCTTTCTCTTTTATTTTACTCTTAAAATAATTTGTTCATTTTGGGTTTAATTACAGACATAGCAGTAGATTGTAAATTTAGGCTTGGCAGTTTCATTGCCCTCTGAACTTAGAAAGTTCAGCCAAAAAAATGTGAGAGAAGAAATGATATTCTCCAGCTGGTCCCAGATTCTGTTATGTGGCACAGCCAAGCTGTAGGCAGCAGCTCTTGGTATACACGATAGTCTCTTATCCACAAGGAATAGGCTCCATGTCCCCTAGTGGATGCCTGAAAATGTCTTGACATTTTGAGTACTTCATATTCTATGTTTCTTCCTATACATGCATACCTATAATAAAGAATTTATAAATTAGGAGCAATAAGAGATCAACAACTGATAATAAAATAGAACACTTATAATTATACTGTAACAAAAATTATGTGAATATGCTCTTTCTCTCTCAATTGTACTTTGACCTTTTATCTTAGAGAAAGCAGCTTCTCTTTGGCATATTAGAGTTTCCTGAATCATTACTCTTGCATTTTGGATCCACTATTAATTAAGCTAAGGGTTGATTGATCACAGACACAACAGTACTATAGCACTAAATCTGATAACTAAGACAGCTAATAAGTGACTAATGAGCTGAAAGTATACACAGCCTTGATGTGTTAGACATGGGAAGATTCACACACCTGGGAAGCAGAGCAAGATGGCATGAGGTTTCATCACACAGCTCAAAACAATGCATAATTTAAAACTTATGAGTTATCATTTTGGGACTTTTCCATGTAATACTTTCAGACCATTGTTGACCACAGTTAACCAAAATTGTGGAAAGCAAAGCTATTGAGAAGGAAGTACTACTGTACTAAAATGAATGGGTTTAGTTAGGCCTTTATTGATTAAGTAGCAGAAGTAATTTTATGCCATTAATCTACTAAGTCATGGAATCATTTCCAAAGAATTAATATCCCATTACCTACTTTATTCCAAAGAGTGATGGCATGAGGGGAAACGCCCTTTGGTATGTTAGTGAGCAATATTTTGTAATGTAGTGGAGTGCACATTTGACTTGATACTGGGAGACCAGATTCTAAAAAAGGTTGTATCGGACAAAACTTATGAATGAGCTCTCTATGTCTCCAATTCTTCTGCAAAAAAAAAAAAAAAAAGGGTTCAACAATAGTGGATCAGCCTATCTTGCAACCCAAGGAAATCTACCTCATTGGTTTATAGCGATCAAATGACATACAAATGAAATAACACATGGGAAAGCACTTCTAAAAATACTCAGATGTTATTTAATAGCAAGATATTATTTTGGCAAGGACTGATCTATTACAGTTCTTAGAGCATTATGCATGTCAGTTTGTCATATCCTAAACATTGGATATCAAATATTGGATAACTGTAGAGATAATTTCTTACATTATTTATTTTGACCCTAAAGTAAAAGTGAAACAAAGTCCCTTTTTAAAGGATTGGACTGTGTCTGTACCCAAGTGTAGCTGGCAAGCTCCCACAGGCATTGTAGAGAACCAAGGCTATATTTGGAGCAGCGGAGGGAAGTATGCTTGGTGGGATGGGCTGTTTTCAGTATTCTTTTAAATATCTATATCCCTACAATGAAGAGCTACTACTCTGGGAATTAATGAAAATTGAAAGTTATCATTCATTGGAAGCATATAATTGCTACCATTTAAAAATATCATTATATTTCAATAACTGAAAATATTTTGATTTATAATATAAGCCATTATTAGCACAGTTAGATTTTTGCTTTATATACATACTTTTGTTTCATTTAATATTTGCCCAACACACAGTATTCAGTAAAGAAGTAGGAAATACATTGTATAATATCAATTTTCTGCCTTTTTTGAAATTTTTACAGTCTTTTTAAGAACAGGCCAAATTAAAACTGAAGATCATCTTCACTTAGGATGTTACACACAATCCTAAATAACATAGGTCTGAATTTTTTAAAACAATATCTTAAGACACTTCAGGGAATCATATTTTATTCAGATGACTTAAAATATGACTTAAAGTATAGTAATGCCCTGCTAATGCAAAATATAACATTAATATTTCAAATAAGAAAAAATTCAATCATTTCAAATGATGCTGAAAATCTGATGATACTCATCTGATATGATTCTTTAAAAATGGTTTAAGCTGTAGGAATAAAAGAATACTTTGTAGGACAATTAAATTGTGAACTATAGAGTCTATTATACCTATGTAAAAGAATAGCTACATAATCACATCTCAGTTGAACAACTGTAGCAGACCATGTTGGTACCCTCAGGTTATCATCTCATACTAATTCAGTGCACACCTGCCCCAGCAGCAGTTGTGAAAAATGGCAAATAAGAGTTGCTGTGTAAACATACAAGCTCCTTCATTGTCTGATGGAGTCGACTGAAGGCATGTTCCACACTGACTAGTCGTTTTCTACATAAGAATAAGCTCCAATTGTCCACCTCTAACTTCTTATTAGTGATGCACTTTCTATTGGCTATTTCATTTCATGTCTCAAATTAAAAATGTTTGCTCTATTCTATTGTTGAGCTATGATGCTTACTATGATACTGGCACCAGAAAAGACAAATGTCTTGACATTTTGAGTACCTGTCATTTGCAAGGTTCTGTGATAAATGGGGGAGATACATCTAGAGAAGAAAAGAAAATATCCATAATTTCATGGATCTGGACAGGAAAATGGCAGACAAAGACAAAAGAGTAGACAATTGCAATATAATGTAAGTACTACAATAATGGAAACATTACACTCCAAGTGGAAGAATGATATTTAATCTGAGATCTGAGGACAGAATGAAAGCTATTTAAATGAAGGTGGATTCCAACGCTCAGGTGGCATGTTGGTGGATGATGACATGGCTCAGAAAACTACAAGAGGGTAATAAGAGATTAAGAACTGGGAATTGGAAGAAAGTGGGGGGGAGTCTGACATGGTACCTACAGAAACACATGGAAAAACCTAGGTGAGTATATTATATCTAAAAGTATGGCAAGAAATTTCAATCAAAGAAGTTGTCTACATCATCAAATAATGCTGAAAATCAGATGGAGATGAAATCAAAGTGTCTGTTGGAAACAATAAGGAGAACTTCGCTGCCTTGGCAGCACTATTTTCAATGAAGTGGTGAGAAGAAAGTGGGGATGCAGAAGACTAAGAATAAGGGGCTGGGGAGGTGGCTCGTTGGTTATTGTGGTTGCCTGGCATGCCCAAAGATGCAGGTTCAAACAGCAGCACAGTATCAGAGCAACGGAAGCCACATGAAAAACTAATTAAAATTTATTCTTTCTCTCTTCCACTGTCCCTCTCTCTTAAAAAAAAAAAAAAAAGACTGAGAATCGATTCTTGTTTGAAAATGTAAAGGAAAAAGAATGTTTACTATTTTTCTTTTATGTTTACTATTTTTAAAGAAGGTTTTCTGGGAAGGGAAAGAAAATGATAGGGCAGAGGTCATATGGTGACTTAAATCCAAGAGGGGAGAGATTTGGGCAGATATAAATACCCTAAAGAAGAACTTAGTAAAGAAAAGAAAATAGGGCTTCTAGAACAGCTAACTGAGACTACTCCACATATGAGAAGGGCCTTCAGAGGTAAGAGAGGTCTGGAGTATAATTGGAGAAATAAATCTTGTGCTAGAATGATCCCACATTAGAGAAGAGAAGAAAATGATGGGGGAAGATGCTTGGAATTTTGTGAAATTATAGGAGAAAATTTAGAAAATTTTATGTTATGATTTTTATTTCTTTGTTAAAGAGCAGACCAGATAATCTGCTAAGTAAGCAAAGATGTTATGAGGCTGGAAGAAAATACAATTAGTGTTATATATATGTAGACTTAAAAATCGAAACTTCAGAGCAGAGATATTGAGACTGAGCTATACTCTAATCAAAATGTTCATAATTATGCAGGGAAAGGAGAGAGAAGACCAGATTGAGCAAACTGGGGTCCATGAATCCCAATGAGTACCCACTGAAGGAAAGCCTTTAAGAAGCTTAGCCTAAAGTAATGCACCACTCCATGGCAAAATGTTTAGCTCATTTCAGAGTAACACAAGTAACTATGGTGGTGATATGTTCATATTTATTTAAATGGTTGCACTTGTGTATTAAAACTCAGAAGAAATGTTTTAGAATAAAAAATACATGTATTTTGTATTCTAAAACATTTCTTCTGAGTATTAGTAAAGTAGTACCCTAAAGTGTAAAATCGATTTCTATTTAGAGATATGCCATATTTTATTATTTTGTAAATCATGCTGAGAGATTAAGTCTAGGATAATGGATTATGCTTCAATTTTTTACTCATAACGTCTGTTTTCAGGACATACAAAAGTGTTCTGATAATATATTATAGATTATTTTAAAAGTAGAGAAGTCCTGAAGTGACAACTGTTTGACACATTTTAACATCCATTGATCTTTCAAAAACTGCAGTCAGCAAAAGGCTTATCTTGAATACACTTTGAGAACATCGTGATATTTACAGTTGAAAGCATTACACATTCATATGTATAATCTGAAAATTATTTAAATCCCAGAAACCCCATGAATTTTATAGTTATTGCTTTACATTTCTGTTGCTTTGGTGCTTTTAATGACTTTTTTTCTCAGTACAACCCTATTGTTGCTTTCCCTTATCAAGGTCCTCTTTAAAATAAAAGCAAGTAAAGACCAGTAGGAAGAAACAGTATAGCTTAGTTGAGACTACACAGTCTAGAACCAGACCGTTTAAGTCCTAGTTTTCATACCAGTTATTGTGGCCTCAGAAAGTTTGGTATCTTCCTTGTACCTCAGTTTTGTTTTAAAACTAGGACTGATAAGAGTGTCTTTTTCATAGGGTTTTTGTGAAGACTAAATGAAATAATGAATGCAAGAGCTGAATGAATGTTCAATGTATTAAACATTGCAGATATTACTTTCTTCTGTTTTTCATTAAATATATTTAGCAACACACATGAATCTTTAGAATGCCTCTGACAAATTTTACATATGTATTTACCTGCATAACCAGCTTGCAGATGGATACAGTGACTCTCCGAACACCCAGAACCATCACTGTGGTTTAGTGTTGTCTATTCTTGAACTTTGTATTACTGTAATCAGACAATATGTAGACTTTTATGCCTTCTTTTACTCAGATTGAGATTCCTTAGTTTAGTATGTATTCCAATAAATATGGCTTGGGTATTTTTTTTGGCTGTAAAATATATTCCATTATGTTAATATACCTATACTACATTTTTAAAATTTTACTTCCCTATTAATTACTATTTGGGTTATTTATATTAATATTCTCTTGACCCATTATTTGTTTCCAATGTTTAAATCCCTTTTTAAATATAATATAAGTGTACCTGGTCATTAGTTTTTAAAAATGATAGAAAAATGAGTCATTCTTAGAAGATAGTAAATACCGTTATTTGTTTTCATTTTTGTTTTTTAACACAGAAGACCTGTAAATAGGGCTTCTAGGAAACCGTTGATAAGTTAATATAAATATAATATAAGGGGATTATATTGTTGGTTCTGTTGATTTTTTTTTAACTTTGCAGAAGCAGACAGGTATAAGCATACCAAATTGAGTTCAAATCAGATAGGATGATAGCAAGATTAAAAAATAAGCATCACTTTTATTTTTCCGTAACCTCAAGATTCCAGGAAATGAGTCCCTGATTCTGCGGGCTCAGAGATGCAGAGCCTTGTATGCGTTCATGGATATCATCACTGAAAGTACCAGTTAGTAAGGATGCTGTAAGGCCTCTGACAGAGGCAAAGACCAAAATGTCATGCTTCCTCCTACCTTTCTACCAATGCAACTTGCTTCCTTCGCCTAGTTTATCTTTATAGTACAATGATCATAGCAGTAGCCACTGGACTAATGTTGAAAATTTCCATATTTTTGATTACATTACTCATGTTGTTCCTCACCTCTAGATTGCAAAAATGATTGGCATCTAATTTTCTAAGTCCATTGACTCCCTTGGTTGTACTTTTGAAAAAAGTGAAGCCACTTGTCAATCTACAAGCATCCTAAATGACTCTAAATTGCATTCAGTAATGTCATAAGGGCAAGATGCTTGCTGTATAAAATTATTAGTGACAGTTGAGGGGGAAAGCAATGTGCTGAGATAATTAAAAATGCACCTGGGATCATAATATCAATAAAAATTAAAGGGTTCTGCCACAGATGACTCACTTTTCTGTCATGTTCTATGCATGAATTCTAAGAGAAAGAAGCATTTATTGTGCCACAATGCTTTAGAGGATAGATCTTACTCTCAGATACTGATATATTAGAAAGCATTTAGAGATACTCAGGGGATGCAATTGTTTTTCCTTATCACAGAACTGCAGAATTTAAAATAATTTCCTTAAAATGAAAATGAAAAATCAAATTTTATATATTCTGCCAATCATTGTTCAACTTAAGAAATATTTAAAGAGAATAACATCTACATTTCAGAAGCATCTGAATTAAACCTCCTTGGAAAGTAGAAGTTTGCAACTCATTTTTTGCATAGTAGTAGTATAGCAAGTTAAATTTCTTCAATAAATGGTAGAACAAAATAAAATGTTGTCCTAAGGAGGAGCCCTGATTTTCCCTTTGATCCCAATTATGTTTATAGACATTTGTAGTTTCTTTTTGTAAAAAAAAAAAAAGCATATTTTCAATATAAATGTGCTATTGAAGTTGTGCTCAGATTTATTGCCCTGCCCATATTATAGATAATATCCTCAGAATGGACTTCAAATACTTGAACTATGATATGTACTTCTTTGGCAGAATAGAGCCTACTTACCTGCAGTGCTTATTTCTTTCCTGTTCCCTCTACTTAAATATCAAATAATGATTTTAGAAAAAGAATAATTCAACAAATTCTGCAAAAAGGAACAAGTCTCGGGAAGCTGCTAGAGCTAGTTTCCCCCAACTTCTCCACGACTGCCAGAGTCCCCCACAACCTGTCCATCTAGCTCTAGTAGCCCACAAAATAAGAGGTGAGAAAGGGAACCACACCATCTGGCAGAATGGTGAGGGTGTGAGTCAGATCCTCTTGGGTGGTTTGTGACGCCACAAAATAGGAACAGACATGGAATTTTAATAAGATTTCCTACGTATCATGTACCTGGATATATAGGTATTTGGAGGGAAAAAATACAAGTGAGCAAACTAGAAATAAAAAAAATGTGAATAAACTATTCAAGTACAGTGACTAAATATCTTTAAATATATAAAACTTTTTTAAACCTGGAATTTTAGGTTTTGTTTTTTATTTAATATTGGTGCAACACAGTCTTATGTAGTGAAGGGATTTGTTGTTACACATTCATACATTCACAATTAATGCAATGTAACTTGAACCCAATCCTTACCCAGGATTCCCCTCTTCCTCTCCCCTCCTGACCAGGATTCCCCCCTTCCTCTCCCCTCCTGATCACCCACTCCCCAGTTTCCTACCTCTCCTACATTCTCCCTGATTACAAATATTGATGTAAATATATATATATATATATATCTTTTATTTTCTAATTTTAAATGCCTTTATAAGTATTATTTAGCTTCTCAGGGGAGTAAAATATATCATACAGTATTTATGCCCTCCTTTTCCCTCCCCTTTCTATCCTGCAACCTTCTGGGCCCTACCTTGCCCACCTCCTCTCCCTTCATAATTAGATTCCCCCATATCATGTATTATTCTGACTTTGGTGAGTCTGTTATATAAATTTCACTGTCTTTCATGCTATCCTTTGTTTTACTCTAATTTCTACATATGAGAGAAAACATTTGACCTTTGAGTCTCTCTGAGTTTGGCTTATTTCATTCAGCATTAATTTTTTCATTTCTGTCCATTTGCCAGCAAAGGCCATGATTTCATTCTTTTTAATAGCTGAGTATATATATATATACATATATATATATATATGTATATATATATATATATTACTTTGATGTACATACAGTTTTTCTTTTTAAACATAGTCTTAATTTTGAGAGCATTACTTTGAGCATCTTTAGAGTTATAGCAAAATCACCTGTAAAATACAGAGATGCCCCAGCGCCCCACATGCATAACTTCCCCAGGTCTATATCCTGTACCTAAGTGATACGTTTATTATAATTAAGAAGCCTACATTGATGCATCATTATCAAAATCCATCTGGTATTATAGATTCTATGGGTTTTCACTGCAGTTAGTTTTCATTTGTTGTTCTTAATTTTTCAATTAAATATTTAATTGTATGAAAATATTGACTGAGATAGTTTTTTATTATTTTGAAGGTAAAACATTAACATTTGTGATATTTTGAGCAGATTTTATTTTATTAATATTAGTTTTATCTGCGAAGATACTTTGAGGAAATAAAAGGACACATAACTGCCCAAACTGCAAGGACAGAGGCATTCAGGTTTCGAGTACTGGTGTAGCACACCTTACGCTCTCTTTCTGTGATTCTCATGACCCAGCCTTCTTCTATCTATTAGGTGTGAATTGTAATAAGAATAGAATTGAACACCAAGGTAGCATTATGACTTTTGTGGTCTCTAGCCTCTTTTGCTTTCATGGATCTCTTTCTCTATTAAAAAATGCTAAAAATTTGTATTTTACAACTGTATTGGGGTAATGTATCTGAGCTGGTCTCATTAGTATACATTTTTATTATCATATTCATATTTATTTTATTAGTTTAGAAGAAATTAAAATTAAAATATTTTTGGACCTCTTTTTACATTATGGGCCCTGAGGATTATCATAGTGTCCCTAATGGATAAGTCAACCCTGCTGAACACAGTAGACATTTGTGCTGTTTTGTTCTATGATCTTCAAAATCAGTATGATGACAACAGGATATATGTAGAATCTCAAAGTTATCCCCTACCAAGATACTTATTATTTATATAGAGAAAAACATGAACCTAGTGTAATGACAACAGGGTATATGTGGGATTTCCAAATTATCCCTGACCAATACAGAGAAAAAACATTAATTTTCTAGTGGAGAAAACTGAAAGATTTTGCCTGAACCAAGTAAATTGTGTCAACCTCCCCAATCATAAGACACTTCACATTAACCCTATCATGACACATTGAGCTGTACACATCATTTCTGTGGTATTTTTGGCCCAAACACAAATCTACCATCTAAGTATTAGGAAATAAAAGATAAACCCAGATTAAAGGACATTTTATTTTATAAAATAACTGGCCAGTGCTCTTCAATAGCATCCAAGTCATGAAAGACAAAGAAAGGCTCAGGAATTGTCATAGGTCAGAGGAATTTTAGGGGGAAAATACAATTAAATGCAATCTGAGAGCCTGAATCAGATCCTGGACAGAAAAGAGATTTAATTGGAAGACCAGATAAAGTTCAAGTAAGACCTATAGATTAGTTAATTTTATGGTCTTGAGCATTACACTCTTTATTATATAAGATGCATACATTATTAGATGGAGGAAAGTCCGTGGGAGTTCCCTGCAACGTTTGCAACTCTTCCATGAGTCTAAAATAATCCCAAAGTAAAAAAAAAGTTTTTAAAAAATCCTTTCATTGTAGATTTTTCTATTTCTGTATTACAAGGTGAAAATCTAAGCATCAACAATTATAATTGAATTACTTGAAAGCATCACAATTGTGAGAGTTGAATCTGCTTGTGGACTTTGATATCCTCCAATTTTAACTTCTTCAAAGTTCAATATTTATCTTATTAGTAAATATTTAAAATATTACAGTTTCCTACTGTCCACTGTCCATTTGGGTCATTCTCTCCACATTCCACCCTTTACCACTTAGCTAATCATTACAGAAGCATCATCTTCATCATAATCTTGGAATTACATATTGAGTGCATACCACAATTTATTTACTCCTTAAAATACCATTCCTTGCATAGGTATTATTAAATGTCTTCAAGAGAAAACTATGTCCCAGAGTAGTGGAATAACTTTTCCAAATTGGCCTAAGTAACAAGTAGCATATTCACATAGTAACACATAAGGAACCCTGCAGATAGCATATGTGATACTCTGTCTTTTCTTCACTCAGATAGCATATGTCCTGCAGTCTATATGTTGTGGGGTCTGGTTTTTGATGCATAGTGAAACCACCAGAGACCAGAGTAGAAAAAAAAAGTTTATTTTGGGGACAGAGAAGAAACAGGCTGGTCACCAGGGCTACTGCCACAAAGTAAATTTGGGAGGGCAGCAGCCGGGAGTAATTCAAACAAGTCGGTTTTGTTTTTTATTTCATTTGAGATAGTCTTACATTTAGGAGGGAATCTTTGTCATTCAATGATGAATAAATTCATAATGCCAGAGCAAGCCAAGGCTGACACCATTCTATGGTCTACCCCTTTTGGCTTCCCCACGATCCCATAATTCCCTCCTACTTAACCCCATGTTAGTTGGGCTTCTCATGGAAGTTGAAGGTTCCCCACTGGATTGATACCCCCATACTTCTTTCCTCCAGCTGATTGGTATCTCTCCTATCCCCTCCTTGACTCCCTGCTACCCTCTCTTCACCCCCTGGTACCTAGGCAAGGTTCCCCCTGCTCATGTAAGAAATTCACCTATATTGAGGTTATTATTAGCTGATAGTTGACTAACCAGACTGTTTCTAAAGGTGAAAATCACAAAAAAATTTTGGCAATCTTACAATAGGTATCTTTATCCAAGAAATGCAAACAGCAAGCTTCAGTTTATCTGCATCAGACTGCATCTGGTGGGGTAGCAGGGCGCGCTAGTCAAGGAGCTAAACTATCCATATCTGAAACTGGCAGCATGTGGGGGCTCTGGAGGAATGGGTTGCTTCACAGAAATGGTCACATTGACTCTAACTCATGACCACATTATTTTGTCTCTAGTATGTCTGTCCATCTACCACAGTCAACACAACTCAAAGATTTTATTTGCAGCCATTTTGGTCTGGTCAATCTTAACTAGATATATTTGTTTTAAATCAGGGGGTCTCTATCCATTAACATGTATATCACATTTAGTATGTAATTATTTTTTTAAATTTTTCTTCCAGTTATTGATGGATGTTAGTCTTGTCCTCTCATCAACATTTTAAAGACAGGGAGCTCTTTGACCACAGCATCTAGCACACTAGAAAAAGCATAGTACGTATTTCTTTGTATTATCTGAGCTATCTCTGTTGAAGAACATATGTACCATACCTGGAACAATAATGGATATCATGAAAAAATAATGATTACTACAGGCCTCAATACAAAATTGCAATCTAATTTTTTTAAATCTCACCTTTTTAAAACTGTTTCACATTTTTTGAATGGTTGTTTCAGTTCAGTTTTGCAGACTGCATATAATTTCATGAGTCTATGAGCTTTCTTTGTGTTTTGAGATCTGAGAGGAAATTGTTTTATGTTTGAAGAGGAACTCATATGTCAAATATACTTTCAGTTTTAATTGAATGTATGCTTTCTTTTATGGAACAGTTCTGTTGTTTCTCCCTCCTGAACAATATCTCAAGCAGAAAAGCTTAGAAAATACACTTCTTCTAATGTCAGAATATGATTTAAGCAAAGTGTGAATACCACCAATCACCATCTCCTTCATCATCGATAGAATGATTCACATTTTATTCATGCACCCTTGGACTGATAGGTTTAATTCCTGAAGCGTATGAATGTCCTTATTCTATCAATAGGCCAAGAAATAAATTTTTGGGGCAGTATCTTTTCTAACATTTTTTATAGAAAAATTCTATGGTAGTATAATCAATCCCATATTTTTAAAATAAAAAATTATTATTTTTGCTTATAAAAAGAGAATTATGTTTGTATCAATCTATAGTATGATGATCTGAGTAGCCTGTCAGCTTTGCCTTTATCATATAACTTATATAACAAATATCTGTTTATTATTGTTAATTTATCTAAAACTGCAATAATCTTCATTGAAATTTTTATATTATATTTACTTGGAGTTTAAACTTTGCTTTCCAAGTAATTTGTATCTTTCTGAAAGGGACAATAGGGAAAATTCATTTTGTTTTTCTATTTGTCTCTGATTCAGTTACTTAACATGTTCAACCTATAGAAAAATAGTGATTGTCATCATTTTTTATAAAATAATTTCTGTTCTTTAGAAGAAGAATAAGTAATAATTAAGCATGTTGGTTAAAGTTTGAATACTATATAGAGAAAGCAGTGAAATGCACTGGCTCATTTTTCCACTTACAAAATTGGCATAGGAATACTGCCTACCTCTTCATGGTGTCACAGAATTAAGTGTTGTAATGTGTGTAAAGACTCAATTCCTTGGCTGGACATGGTGGCTTAGGTCTGTAATCCCAGTGGTTCAGGAGGCTGAGGCAGGAGGACAACAAGTTCAAAACTAGCCTCAGCAACTTAGCAAGATCCTGCCTCAAAATAAAAGAAAAAGGGCTGGGGATATTGCGCAGTGCTTTAATGCCTTAGAGTTCAATCCACGGTACCAAAAAAAGCAAAATTAAAGCAGGAATCTAGTTCTTGGACTGGGGTATAGCTCAACAGTAGAACATTTGCCTGTCATGTGCAAGGCACTGGATTTGAGACCCAGCACTGACAAAAAAAAAAAAAGTATCCATCAAGTCCTCAAGAACTGGTATTATTATTATTTAGAAATGATTCTGATCTTTCATAAAATCAAAATAGCATGAGTTCTTATTAATAAGACATTTTGATTTATTTGCTGGAATATGGAAATTAATTATGCTAGAAACATTTTATAATTTTAAATGTAAGAAAGGTATATGCATGCGTATGCATGTGTGTGTAAGAAAGATTTACTTGTTTAACCCTCATGTGAGGACTATTTTAGGACGATAAACAATGAGTGGTGTTTCCTGAATAGCATGCCCTAAAGCCAATGAGCAAGCATTGTGGGAACAAGAAAAGTATAAAGAAAAACATGGACTTATGTACCATTGTGGAAATATTTTCTATGACTTCATTATTATTTTTTTAAAGAGAGAGAGAGAATCAATTTTATTTAGTTTTTCATTTGGCTTTCATTGCTCTGACACTTTGTTATGTATATGGTGCTGGGATTTGAACCTGGGTCCTTGCACATACCAGGCAACCACCAATCCAGTCCCATTTTCTATGACTTCAAAAAGCTACATCAAAGTAGTCTGTCATTATGTCTTGAGAGGTAATCGTTCATATTATGAAACATATTCACTGTGACAGACAGGTCTTGATAAATAATTACTCTCCCAATATTTCAAAGCAGAACAAAATTGAACTATGTAGGCAAATACCAGGTAGAACATACTTCTCTCCTGATACACTTCAACAGGAGGAAAATCTTAAGATGACTCCATTAAAGAGTCACCTACATTAAAATTTCACCTCAATCCACTCAGATTGGCAAAGATGAAGAATACAAATAGTAACAAATGTTGGAGGGGTTGTGGGGAGAAAAGAAAACTAGCACACTATTGGTCTAACTTTAGACTGGTGAAGTTGCTCTGGAAAGCAATGTGGAGACTCATGAAAAAATTAAGAATGTATCCACCATACAATCCAGCTAACCCCCTTCTGGGTATTTTCAAGAAGAGCTAGAATCAGTACTTTACAGTGACACAACAAAATCAATGTTCATAGCAGCTGAATTTACAATAGCTAAATTATGGAATCAACCCAGATGCCCTTCACTAGATAAATGTATCCAATAGCTGTGGTATACTATGGGGTTCTATTAGCTGTTAAAAACAATGATATTATGGACTTTGAAGGTAAATGAATGGCAATGGAAGAAATCATGCTGAGTGAAGTTAACCAAACCTAGAGACTCAAGAGTGAAATGTTTTCCCTCATTTGTGGAGGCTAGAGCAAAACCCAGGCTTGGGTGAAAGGTATACAAACTCATGTATTAGACTCACTAAATGTATAGCATCACATAATCTAGGGGAACCATAGATATGTAAGGAGGAAGGAGAGAGGGGAGATGTAGCGGGGAGAGAAGAGGGAGGGAAGATAGGGAGGGCTACAGGGAGACAACCAACAATGTAGCCTGCTCTTTGCACCTCCACCCTCAAGAACCTAAATAATACTATTGTGATCATTTGATTCTGGAAAATTTACAAAGTTATGTATATATAGAGAGATATTTATACCTGTGATGGGGGGAAATGTGGAAAAGTCAGGTGTCTGGAGTGTGGCTGATGGAGGGATGACACTGGATGAGGATTGAATGCACATCATATTGGTACTTGGTACGCATTTATGATTACATAACAACTCAACTCAATAAAAATAATTTTAAAGAATTAAAAAAAAGTAACTTACCTTTGAAGCACTTGAAGCTGGGTATTGCTACATGTGTGTAATCCTGGGATGGAGGCTAAAACAGGAGGATTCCAAGTTCAAGGGCCAGTGTGGGCAATTTAGGAGATCCTGTCTCAAAATAAAAGCAGTTGGAACATACCTCAGGGATAGAGTGCTTACCTAGCTCCATGAGGCCCTAGGTTAATTCCCTAGTTCAGGGGCGAGTGGAGGAGGAAGAAGAAGGAGAAGGAAAAGAAGCAGCAACAGCATTTGAGATTTGGGTTTCTTAAAAATCTTTTCAACATACCACTTTTAGAAAGATTTGTTTGTATTCCATCTTGATATAATTCAGTAAAACCCAACAGATACTGTCACTAACATTTACAACACAGTAAGTATTTGGGATGGAGGGTGTAGGGATGTGGTAGAAACTTAAAAGGAAAGACCTTTTGGTTATGAGTGATGTGATCTTTGGCTTTTTATATAACCACATTAATTTCCATCATTCTCATTTTTAAAATGGAAGTTTGCTGTACAAACTAAAGATAATGTATGCAAAGTACTTTCACAATACTTGACATAAAATAGACTTAAAATATGGCAACTGACATTAATTTGCTTTTACTATTGTATTTGCTGTTTTTGTGATTTAGCTACTAACCTCCCAGAATGTCAGAATCCAAGGCCTTAGAGGCATTTCAGTATTTAAGAAGTTGCTGCCCTTTAACTTCCTTTAGTACTTGCCTGAAGTCATTTAGTTCCTGATTAAACATTATTGGTTTATTTGGTACCCTTACAGTTATTTTATAGTATAAATCTCATCAATAATAGGCCTAGACACAATATCTTAGTTATGCAAGTTATTACCAAAGCAATATACTCATAACTAGATACATCACTGGACAAAAGATTTATACATTGTGTAAGAGTCCCAAATTCCTTGAGACAATTGACACAAGTAAAAACATCATAGTCCTTAAAATGTTCAGAATAGCACATGTAGTGTACAAACTGTAGTGTTATTAAATTTTTTAGAGCAGACATTATCAATTCTGGCAAGCTTTTAGAAGATGATCAAATCAATGACTACCATAAGTGTTTGAGAACTATAGATTATAGAAGAGGTTAGAAAATGCAATTTGAGAATCACCAAAGCTAGAGCAATATCATTCCACTTCTCTAACTCTGAACTGTTGTAGAATTTCTTGAAACATGCTTGTCATGAAGATGTGCAGTTCTATTAGTATTCCTTACATAGTTTCCAATAACTTCATCGCATTCTTTGTTACATACAATATAATATGTGGCCAACCTGATTTTACTATTTTTGTTATTTGGACTGAGAAATAAACTATTTATGGAGTCTAACAGATCTTTGTGTGAATATTACTTCTCTCTCCTAATATTTTCATCATATCTGTCTTGGACTTCACTCCTATCAACTCTCAAGTGCAGGTTAAAATATCTGCTTCATATTGCTGAGATGAAGACTAAAGTGAATGGCATGTGAAATGAACAATCAGGGATTTAGAAAGTGTATCTTGCTCTTCCTTTCCCTCTGAGTGGGGCAACCATACATCCTCTGTTGCTGGAGTTACCATCAGTTCAATTTTATTGTCCTGGTTTAATTTCTAATAACTCCTCTGATTATCCCCAAAAGGTCCCAGATTATAAAATAAATTATCCTACTTTCAGCAGCTGTAGACATCCCAAGACAACTGCTGTTCATCTCAATATGAGCTATATCCTTGTGAGCCAGCACCTACCTTTATGAAAAGAGTTAAATGAACATCAAAATCAAAGGTGGTGATGGTTTATAATACCTTTCCAAGAAATCATTTAGCTTGGGGGTAAAGGGAAAACTATGGATTCAGAGGACCAGAGGTTTATAATCTCATTATGTGGCCCACAGTCTCAGACTATTCACCCACATGCATAAACTCTGAAAGTTATTAATCCAGTTCTTGCTTTGCCATTGAAGAGTTTAGATGTGATGGTATAAAACCTGATCAAAATCATAGCTGTAATTATTTATTAAATATTTCTTGTATAAAATTCCAAAATTACCAAAAGACTATTGTTCACTATGAACAATGAATGCAGGGAGGAAAATAACCTTCATAAGCATATATTATATTCCAGAACCAGCAGGGGAAATAATATAGGTGTTCTGGTCCTGGCAATCTATAAGCTTACCAACTTGAGACACATGTGTAATGATAGATATAGATATACAAAGTTCACACATCATAAATAATGGACACATTATGTACTAACACACTAGACTGAGGGATTCTATGACAGCCCGTTCACTGTGCAACTTTGAGGTCATCATGTGATATCATTGTAATTGAAAACTGAAAGATAATGCATTGAGATATTTCTATAATCTTTTTTTTATATTTATTATTATTTTTTGAACAACCTTACACGATTTTAACAAAATAATATAAAATGTGTATAAAATGTGTAAATATTCTGGATATTGCAATTATCTCCAGGAGTGCCCCCCCCAATTACCCTCCCTTATCCCTCCCTTCCCTTTCCCTTTATAATTCTAAAAAAAAAGGTATTAGATTGTAAAGCATTACATCTTATCT
>PVKS010033338.1:0-21805 GCA_004027875.1 Aplodontia rufa
AAGCAATCACAAATTCAAAGCCAGTGAAAGCAACTGAGAGAGCCCTTTCTTAAAATATAAAATAAAAAGGGCTGGTTTTGTAGCTTAGAGGTTAAGCACTCTCATACAAAACAAAACCAAAAACACAGGTCAAAATTAGATGTGCAGGTTCAGAAGGATCAAACTACATTCCTTTCTCTCATCATACTCAAAAATCAACTCAAAGTGTCCAAATACCTAAATATAAAATATAAACCTGAAAATATAAAATTACTATAATAAAGTATATGGTAAATACTTTAATATTTAACTATAAGCAATTTTAAAAAATTATATTTAGGTAGGACTCTCTTTAAAGCATATTTAGGTAGGACTCTCTTTAAAGCACAAGCAATAAAACTAAAAAGCACAAAATTGATGGAAATGTGTCACAGTAAGAATCTTCTGTGAAGAAAAGGAAACAGTCAATAGAATTCAGAAACAAGCTACAGAAAAGGAAAAATATTTGTAAATGGCACATCCATCAAGAATTAACAACCAAAGTACACAAGGAACTCAAAAAGATGAACACATTTACACACAAAACTGACCCCCCAAAGATCCAATTAAAAGTGGGCTAAAGAACAGGTATTTCTGAAAATATGACACACAAGTGACCCAAAAAAGAAAAAAGCACATGAAAAATGCTCGGTTTCACTAGTGATCAGAGAAATGTAAATCAGAAACACAACGAGGAATGAACTTATCTCCATTAGAACAACCATCATCTAAGAGACAAGAAATAACAAACGCTGGCAAGGATGCAGTGAAACTGCATCAGATACTGTATTGGTGGGAATGTAAATGAGTACAGTCATTAAGAAAACAGTATGCAGATCCTTCAGAAAAATAAAAATAGAACTACTTAATGGCCCAGCTATACTGGGTATATATATATATACTCCACTATTGAGTATTCAAATTCAAACGAGTTGAAATCTTTATACCAAACAAGAAAATTTCACTTCCATGTTAACTGCAGCACTATCACCAATATGGAATCAACACAGATGCCTTGTAGGAGATAAAGGAAGAAAATGTGGTGTATTTACAAAAGAGAATACTTCTTGGCTATAAAAAAAAAAAGAACAACATTTATCCATTTCAGCAACTTGGATTCAAGTGAGAAAATTATTTTGAACAAAACAAATCAGACAGTGAAAGACAAATACCACATATTTTCACTTATTTAAGGAAACCAGGAAGCCAACTATGTCAATATGGAATGGAATAGTAGTCACAAGAGATGGGAAAGAGTAACAGGGAAGAGAAACAAAGAAATTAGAAGAAGCTATTTTTTTTTCCTTTCTTCATTTTTAAAGAGAGAGAGGGAAAGAAAGAATCAACTTTATTTAGTTCTTCATCTGGTTTTCGTTGCTCCAACACTTAGCTTTGAATGTTGTGCTGGAATTTGAACCTGGGTCCTCACACATGCCAGTCCAGTTCCACAAGCACCACAGCTACTGAGCCACTGCTCCAGCCCTTAGAAGAAGCTTTTAAGATGGAGGAAGGGTATTGGGAGGATATGGGAATGGGTGTCATGAGTACAAGAAAGGTAGGTGGACACAATGCATCATGTATGGAGATATCAGCAAATCACACCAATTTGTACCGTTCATGTTTTGTGATAAAATGATAAATTAAGAATAATAAAATAAAATTCATAGTTATTCTCTTTGAGCACTTTGAATGTATCATCCCACTGCCTCTGACAGCCATGGTTTTTAATGAGAAATTACCGTTAAAAGTCATTAAGAATCTCTCGTGTACAATGAGTTACTTCTCTTTGCTTTCCAAGATTCTCCTTTGGTCTTTAGCCTTTAATAATTCATTACAATATGCCTTGGTATGCATCACCTTGAGTTTACTCCGCTTTGAGTTTGGTTTATCTGGTTGGCTACGTGGACAGAGTTTTTCACTCAGTTCACAGCCATTACATCTTCAAATTTTAGTTCTGTTCCTGTAATTGTTTTGACTAACAATCTCCAGAGAAAAGCTTTTCCATTTTGGATGAGCTCTGAGTCAGGTCAAACACAGCTGCCCTTGTACTGTAGTGAGACTTACAGGGAACATCTTAGGCATGTCAGTTAATGACATTTTTTGCAGGGGTAGGGTAGAGATTTGAAGAGATTGGGTTTTATCCTCATTCCTTTTATGACTGCCAGCCAGGCAAGAGGAACACAGGCTATTTTTCAAGGCTGCCAAGACCTGTTAAAGAGGAGGATCCGATTAGTGTCAGTTAGAAAGATGCTAAGTTGGGTGGAGTGGTTGGAGTGGTGGCTCCGCAGTTACCATGCTTGCTCTGCATGCGCAAGTACACGGGTTCAAACCCCAGCACCCACGTACACAAATGAGTGTCAGGACAACAAAAGCCTGTAAAAAACTCAATAAAAATTGATTCTGTTTCTCTCCTCTCTCTCTCTCTCTCCTCTCTCTCTCTCTCTCTCTCTCCTCTCTCTGTCTCACTGTCCTTCTCTCTTAAAAAAAGGAAAAAAAAGATACTAAGTTTACTGTTCCTGTGATCATCCAGCTGTTTTTCTTGAAAACTCTCCTGTTGACTATCCTCCCCAGCTGCTGCAAACTGTCAATTGTTAAAGTTTTAAAAAAATGGATTTTGATTAATTTTTTCTAGTTTTGTCATTATGGTCAAGAAAACTTTTGGAAGTTCTCACGTCACCATTTTTTTTCCAGTATCAGTTTTAGTCCTCCTTCCTGAAGATAATATATAAACTCTTTCACATCTCAGACCAGAAATGACTTAAGAAAAGTCTTATGCTCTCAAAATAATATTTCTACTACTTTTATGACATGGGGCAGTCACTTCATTTCTCTTAACTTGACTTTCTCATCCATAAAACAAATAATATTGGATTACTTTTATTTTTCATTTAAGCAATGAGTCATATCCCCAGTCCTTTCTTCTTTTTTTTTTTTAAATTTGAGACAGGGTCTCGCTAAATCACTTAGGCCCACATTAAGTTGCTGATGCTGCCTTTGAACTTGTAACCCTCCTACCTCAGTCACTCCAGTTGCTGGGATTGATTATAGGCATATGCCAACATACCTTGATTTGAATTACTTTCTCTTTTTTTTTCCAAATCTCTTCTTTTTTATTTTTTTTAAGAGAGAAGGACAATAAGAGAGAGAGAGAGAGAGAGAGAAAGAAACAATTTCATTTTAGTTTTTCATTGAGCTTTCGTTGCTCTGAGACTTCATTGTGTACATGGTGCTGGGGTTGGAAATCCGTACTTGCAGGTGCTGGGCAAGTGCCATAACTGCTGAGCCTCCGCTCCAGCCGCGGTTTGACTTACTTTCTGATGAATTCTAAAGGCATATCAACCAAAAACAAAATCTACTTAGTTGAGCAAAGAAAATTACTTTCCTTGGGGGATAACTTGGATTAAAATCCAGGAAAACACATGTCTGAGGTTTTACTAATGGTGACAGTATTTAAAATTTAAAACCACAGAGGTATCATTTGCTTGTCAAGAATTATGATACGTTCTAACAAGTGGTCCTGAAACAAAAAGATTGGAAGCAGTCTCAATCTTGAGGAAGTTAAGGGGAAGGAGGAGAGTTTACAAGTGGTTAACAAAATCCAGGGAAATGAAGTTGGGAGTAATCCAAAGGGCAATATGCATCTGTGTATGTACAGGCAGGTCACTTCAAAGGTTCTGCTATACATGTATCCAACACCTGATTTAACAAAGGCCCCAAACCAATGTTACTCCATTCTGATTTTCTTCCTTGACTCCAGTAAATACTCGTGAAGTTGTTAAAATACTGTGTGGCATGCAGTAAGTCTATTTTCCGTTAACATTAGGAGAAACGTATAATAGAAATTGTATGAAACTGTGACTTCTGGTTAAGTTACCTTCATGGGCTCTTTCCCTACAATAAATTGCTAGAGCCTGGACTACACCATCACATATGCCATTAAATAAGAAACTGAATCTTGATTCACCCTTCAGAGTTTATATTCTTAAAGGCTATGTTTTTTTCTGGAGCATGCTAAGCCATGAAGGTATGTGGGGGTTGGTGGGGGGAGGAAGTGCAAGTGAGAAATGGTGGGAGCATTCTAAGCACATGCTTTAAAGTAGGGAGATCCTAGGAGATGGGAAAAGGGAAATGAGCATGTGGGTTCCTCAAACAGTACCTCTGTTTAAGGATACTTCTAACTCATGAAGCTGATGGTACAAATGAGGTGAAAAACAGACAACACATAGGTAAAACAAGCATATATAGTATGAATTATTTTGTGTTATAGTTGGCTGCCAGGCTCTGCTCTAGGTAGAATTATACTGGTGAACAAATCTGTTCTCCTATGGATCTGTCATTCCACAGGTTGTAATGGGTTGAATGAATGTTCCCCCAACGCCCATGTGTGACAATGTGACTGCTGAGGTGAAATGATTGGGTTGTAGGAGCTTTGATCCTGTCATCAAGTTGATACCCCCATAATGATTATCTAGCAACTGTGGGCTGGTAGGGTGTGGCTGGAGGACATGGGTCTTTGGGGATGTGCCTTTGGGGGTGTATATAGTCTATATCTGGCATTGAGTTTTGCTGCCCTGCTCTGCTCTGCTCTGCTCTGCTTCCCTATGTAACAGCGTAAGCTCCCTGGAGCCATGCCTGCCAACATGAAGTACAGACTCATCTAGAGCCCTGAGGAATGGAGTCAGCCTTCTCTGGACATAGACTTCTGAAACTGTAAGCCCTTAAATAAACCTTATCATCCTAAAATTGCTCTTGTCAGGTCATTTAGTCACAGCAGCAAAAACTGACTAAAATAATAATAGAGGAAGATGAACAAAAAGATGGTATAAGAACACTGCATAGCATGTTAAAGGCAATGAGTACAACAGAGAAAAGGCAGGAGAAAGAAATGAGGAATGTATGAAGGAACAAGTATAAATTTAAATCGGGGAGCTAGGGCAGGCCTTGTTGAAAACATATTTGAGAAGAGTCCTAAGATGGCTTCCTCAGGGAAGAGCAGTGAAGGTAAAGAAATCAATTTATAAATGTTGTAAGGCTGGAGTATCTGTGGAATATTTGAGAAGTAAAAATCCAAGGTGGATAAAATAGGGTGAACAACAGGACATAAAGCAGAAGACAAAAATAGATCATAAGATGAAGAAGGATGGTGGCTTGTTCATATAGACCCTTATGGACCTAACAATTGAACTGATGGATTAAGTGTTCTAGCCACAGCAAAGCCTTTGTTATCCAGGTTAGGGAAAAAATTCATTAGTTCACCTTCAGTGTGTTCTTACAGATTGAAGAGATACATTACTACACATTTGTACATGCGTATATAATGACAAATTAAATTGAATCTGATCCGGATGGTATCTCCCCTGCTTCACCCACTCCCTGCTTGTTCGTGTCCGATGTAATGTCTCCTTCTATTACATACATCAGTGACCATATGCATGTGTATTAATTTTTGAATTCTCAAATTTTGAATGCCTGCAAGTGTATTATTTGACTTCTCTGGGGAGTCAGGGATATCTTAAAGTATTGAAAACCCCCCTCGTCCCTCCCTTTTCACCTTCCCTCTCTCCTCTCCCCACCCTCCTCCTCCAACCCCTTCATAGGTATAGTATCCCCAGATTATGTGATACTTCAAATTTGGTGTATCTAGTAAATAACCTTTTCTAACTTTTACCCTATCCTTGGCTTTAATTTAGCTTATGAAAGTGACAGAAAACATGTGACCTTTAAGTCTCTAGGTACGGCTTATTTTGCTAAGCATGATTTTTTCCCCATTTCCATCCATTTACCTCAAAAAGCCATGATATTGTTCTTTCCAGTTCCTGAGTGCAACTCCATTGTGTGCATATACCACAGTGTTTGGATCCATTTATCCAGTGAGGGGCATCTGGATTGATGCCTTAATTTAGCTGCTATAAATTAACCTGCTATAAACAATGATGTAGCTGTGTCTCTGTAATAAGCTGATTCTATGTGTTCTGGGAAAATACCCAGGAGTGGAACAGCTGGGTCATGCAGTGGTTCCATGCCTAATTTTTTAAGGAGTCTCCACACTGATTTCCAGAGTGGCTGTACCAGTCTGCAGTCCCACCAACAGTGTTTGAGTACCTTTTTCCCCACAGCACCTCCAGCGTCTGTTACTGTTCATAATTCTTCAGTTTTGCCTTTCTTGATTGGAGTGAGGTGATATCATAATGTTTTGATGTGCATTTCTTTGATTACTAGTGATGAAGAAAACTTTCTCAGTTATTTATTGGCTTTTTGAACTTCCTCTGGTGAGCAGTTTATGTTTAGTTCCATGGCCCATTTATTGACTGGATTGTTAGTCGTTTGGTATTAAGTTTTTTTATTTGTTTGTATATTCTGCATATTAGCCACCTGTTGGAGGTGTAAGCAGGCCATGATTTTCTCCTATTCTGCACGTTCTCTCTTGATGCTCTTGACTAATGCCTTCACTAGGCAGAAGCTTCTCACTGTAATGGAATCCCACTCATTGATTCTTGGCTTTAATTCTTTTGCTATGGGAGTCATGTAGGGGAAGTCGGTTGATTAGAAAACTTTAATGGCAAATCAGCAACACTGAAACAGCAGCATGAAGAGCAAAATTGTAAAAAATGCACATGGAAGTTAAAATAGGGTAGAAAGTCTTAACTTCATGTTAAAATAAAATAGGGTAGAAAGAAACAGTATCAGAAAAAGGTTGAAGAGTTTTGGGAGAGGAGCAGAAACAGAGTCAACAAGATGATAAAACAGTTTTCATACATCAAGAGATGAACAGAGTGAGTGTCCCACAATTTTAATCTCATCTACTCCAAATGCTACAACAGAAGGATTGGCAATTCAAGGTGAGACTTGGCAATGTAGACCCTGTCTCAGAATAAAATGAGAAGGTACAGGGATGTAAGAGCGCTATGGTTCAATCCCTAATCTTTCTATGTATCTCTCTCTCTCTCCATCCGTCCCTCTCTCTTTGTCTCTCTGTCCCTCTCTCTCTCATCTCTCTTACCTGCTATTTCTCTCTCTCCCCCTCGCTCCCCCTCGCGCTCTCTCTCTCTCTCTCTCTCTCTCTCTCTCTCTCTATATATATATATATATATGGACATATATATACATGTGTAAATGAAATGATAAGTTCTATTAGAAAGCTGTATTTATTTCAGTGAGTGTTAAGTGTAGCAAAGAGCCATGGTCATCTATCCATCACGTAGCATTCTAGGAGTGAATAACTCTAGTGAAAGCAAGCTGTAATCAGAAGATACCAATCAGTGTATTTTCTGCTGACAGACTGAGAACCCAGTAGTGGTTATTGTCAAATAAGCCTTGGTGAATTGAAATACATAACATCTATCTCTGTTACTTTGTTCATGAGCTTATTGTACCAGGGGAAAATTGCCAGTCTCCTCAGAAAAGGTCATCCTGAAGCCCCCTTTAATGAAACATTCATATGGAAGATAAATATCTTCAATTGTTTTTCTTTTTATTAAGGAATTCAGTTATTGTACAATCTTAAATGCATACGCATTTATTCTTAAGCCAGAATTTTCACCACATCTCCCACATTCCTGTCTCGATTTTTCTATATTCCGCACATAGAAAAGATACATATGTTTAGACTGTGAATTTTCCAGAATTAAATGCTTGTATGAGTATTATTTGAATTCTCAAATAGTTTAGGATTATGCTACCTTGTTGGTTGTCTCCCTAGATTCCTCCCTATCCTCTTTTTCTCTTCCCTCCAAATCATCTATCCCTCCCCTCCCACCACATATATCTGTGGTTCCACTAGATTATGTATTGCTCCCTCTTTGCTGGATGTAATACATGAATTTCAGTACCTTTCACCCAAGCCTGGGGTTTGCTCTAGCCTCCACAAATGAGGGAAAACATTCCACCATGGAGGTTTGGCTAACTTCACTATGATTTCTTCCACTGTCATTCTCTACCTTTTGAGTAGAATTTTATACACACACACACACACACACACACACACACACACATACACACACACATATACATACACACACATAGTTTTTGGATCCTTTCATGCTGTGAGGTTATCAGGGTTGGTTCCATAATATAGTTATTGTTAATTAAGTTGGTATGAACATAAGTTTTGCTATGTCACTGTTATGTGCTGATTTTAACTCCTCTGGGAAAATACTCAGAAAAGGGCTAGCTGGATTATATGGTGGATTCATGTTTAATTGTTTGAGTCTCTACACTACTTTAAGGAGTGACTGTACTAGTCTGTAGTTCCACCAACAGTATGCTACTACTGTTCCTATCTCCCTGCAAGCACTCCAGAATCTGTTATTGTTTATATTCTTCATCTTTGCCAACCTGACAGGTGTGAGGTAAAATATTAATGTAGTTTTGAATTGCATTTTCCTGATAATTAGTGATTTAGAATACTTTCTCTTGTATTCATTGGTTTGCTCTATTTCCTCAGTTGAGAAGTTTCATTTATTGATTGAATTGTGTTCTTGACATTAAGATTTTGAGTTCTCTTTTTTTGTAGAGAGTTAGGAAACAAATTGCTGGTGTCAGATCACTTATTTCCATTGTTTGTATTTGTAATCCTGGCTAAGCTGCTTAATTTCTTTGTGCCTCAGTATACCTGTCTTTCAAATTGGGATAATAGTAGTGCCTGCCTTCTTAGGTTGATGTGAAGATTAAATGAGATGGTGCACTGCATAAAGTAAAACCTGATATCTGTTAAGTATTTAGTAAATATTGGCCATATTTACTTTTTACTTTAAAAAATTTTAGTTTTTAAAATTAAAACCTAAACAAACATATTAAATAAACATGTTAAATTTATTCTCATAAAAAAAGATTTTGAGTTCTCTGTAACAATTGAATATTAGTCCCCTATCAGAGGAATGACAGGTCATGATTATCTCACATTCTCTGAACAGTGTCTCTTGACAATTTTGACCAGTTCCTTAGCTGAGTAAAAGCCTTTAAGTTTAATGGCATCCAACCATTGATTTTATACTTTAATTCCTCCACTTTGGTAGTTTTTGCCTAGTCCCATACTATGGAGTCTTGCTCCTAAGTTATCTTCTAGCAGTTGTATGGAAGCTGGTTTAACTCCTAGTTCCTTGATCCATTTTGATTTGATTTCTGTGCAAGGTGAGAGGGAAGGATCTAATTGCAACTTCCTGCAAATACCTTTCCAGTCTCTACAGCATCATTAGTCAAATAGGCTGTCATTCTTCCCTGTTATATTTTGATCTCCTTGGTCAAAGATCAAATGTTTAAAGATATGTGGGTTAATCTCAGAGTATTCTGTTCTCTTGTGTTGGTTGTCATTCGTATTTTGATACCAGTAACATGCTGTTTTTGTTACTACAGCTCTACAGCATAATTTTAACTCTCATACTGCGAATCCACCTGTTTTGTCTTTCTTCATTAGTAATGCTTTGACTATTCTGGGTTTCTTGTTGCTCCAAAAGAATGACATCGTGGGGCTGGAGTGGTGGCTCAGCGGTTTTGGCACTTGCCTAGCATGCATAAGGACCCGAGTTTGACCCCAGCACCACGTACACAACTGAGTGTTGTAGCAACAAAGGCCACATGAAAAACTAAATAAAGTTGTTTCTCTCTCTTCCTCTCTCTCTCTCTCACTCTCTCTCTCTCATTCTCTCTGTCACTCTTTCTTTAAAAAAAAAAAAGAATGACATCGTTACGTTGATGGGATTGTATTGAATCTAATAGTGCATTTGACAGAATGGCAATATTAATTATATTAATCCTGCCTAACCAAGAACACAGAATGTCTATTTTCTCAGGTCTTCTTCAATTTCTTTCACCAATGTTTTTTGTATAGGTCTTTTACTTCCTTTGTTAGATTAATTCCCACGTATTTAATTCTTTTTGAGTAAATAGTGAAAGGAACCAATTTCCTGAGTTCTTCTTCTGACCTATTATTGTTAGAGAATATGAAAGTTATTGTTTATGGGTGTTCTGCTTGTAGCCTACAACTTTGCTAAATCTGTTTATAAGCTCAAGAAGTTTTCTGGTGGAGTTTTTGGATCTTCATTTTATCAGCAAAAAGGGATAGTTTGACTTTCTCTCTTCCCATTCTTATCCCTTTGATTTCCTCCTCTTGCCCAATTGCTCTGGCTAGAGCCTCAAAAACTATATCGAATGAAAGTGGTAAAAGTAGACAGCCTTGTCTTGTTCCCGAATTTAGTGGAAAAGCTCTCAGCTTTTCTCCATTTAATACTATACTAGCTGAGGATTTGTCATATATGACCTTTACATAGTTAGGATAAGTTTCTTTGATACCTATCTTCTCTAGAGTTTTGAGTTTGGTGCTGGATTTTATCAAAGACCTTTTCTGCATCAATTGAGATTATGATATGGTTTTTGCCCTTAATTCTGTTTAAGTGATAAATCACATTTACTGATTTGCCTATGTTAAACCTGCCTTGCATACATGGAATAAAGCCCACTTGATCATGGTGAATTATTTTCTTGATGTATTTTTGAATGCAGTTTGTTAGAACTTTGATAAAGATTGTTGCATTGATGTTCATCAGGGATACTGTTCTATAGTTTTCTTTCTTTTTCTTTTTTTTGATGTGTCTTTGTTGGATTTTGATATGAGAGTTATGGTTGCCTCATAAAAAGTGTGAGTGCTCCTTCCTTTTCAATTCTTGGAATAGCTTGATAAGGACAGTGTTAGGTCAGTTTCAGGCAGAAGGATGAGGGGCAGGGCATCTGGCAGCTCACGCACACCAAAGCACAACCAATCAGACATTGGCAGATAAACCCCAATGGTGCCTCACTGTCAATCAGCAGAATCCCCTGCCAATCCCAGAGGACATGAGTCTCAGCAGGGTCTCCAGCCAACTCCAGGAGGTCACTGTACCCTCAAGCCTCCCTTGGCCTACCCTGGACTGAAAAGGTGCCACCCAGTGGGGCATGCACTACTTCCCTGACCCTCAGTTTGGCAGACTGGTGAACTTTGTGGAAAGCCTTTCCCAAGAAAGCCTTGCTCAGCTGCTTTTGGTCTGACTCCTTTTGGTCATCTGCATCTCATCTTGCATTTGGTGCCGAAACCCAGGAAGGTCCTTCGATCTTCCAAAGGGGGGCAGATCAGCCCTTTGCCTCAGATGGAACAGGAACCTCCTGCAACAGAAGTTGGGTAAGTTCCTTGCGTTTCCTTTGACCTTTTGGTTCCATCTTCCATTACGGGGATCTTCCCATAAGTTGTGCTTGCACACTAGACCGCCACCCATTCCATTTGGTCCCCAGGTAGGCTGATCAGATGTCCCAGGCCCTGGCTAGCCTCCACTCTCCATTTTTTGGGTGAGCATGATCAGAATTTGGGACATTCTTTCTGTTTCTGTTCTCGGAAAACACCAAGTCCTCCTTCAGACCCTAAAACTCCTTTGGGCTATCCACACATACTTTAATTTTGCTAAATGAGGACTCACCTAAGACTTATGGCATAAGCAGCTGGTCTTTTACTCAACTGTGGCGTGGCTTCAGTACGTTTTAGACAAGGGCTCAAAATGGCCTCCAAAAGGACCTTTTGACTTTCAAATCCTCACTGATTTGGACAATTACTGTTGCTAGACAGGGAAATGGTCAGAAGTGCCTTATAGGGTCTGGAGCAGTGGCTCAGCGGTTTTGGCACTTGCCTGGCAAGCACGAGGACCCGGGCTCAAACCCCAGCACCATGTACACAACTGAGTGTTGGAGCAACAAGGCGATGTGAAAAACTACATAAAGTTGTTTCTCTCTTTCTCTATCTCTCTCACTGTCCCTCTCTCTCTTTAAAAAAAATTTAAAAAAAAAGAAGTGCCTTATATTCAGGTCTTTTGGTATCTTCACTCTCATCCTTCCCTTTGCTCTACCTGCCTTAAGGCCCAAGTTTTCCTTGCCAGGGATGGTCCCAAACCTCCCCTATATTGTTCTCCTGAATCTTCTTCCTCATTTTCAGATGCATCAGAACTGCTCTCAGTTCCACCCTCCCATCCTCCCCCTCCTTACTCAAGCCAATCCTCCTCCTCCTCCAACTCCTCCTCCTCCTCCAACTCATCCTCCTCCTCCAACTCATCCTCCTCCTCCTCCTCCAACTCCTCCTCCTCCTCCTCCTCCTTCTTCACAGCTACAGCTCCTCTGCCCCTTTCTTCTACAGCTACAGCTCCTGCTCCTCCTCCTCCTCAAAACCCTCCCCATCCCTTCGTTCTCCCCTAGAAGGTCCTTCTACCCACTCAACTCTCTCCTCTCTTTTCAGCACCCACACTCGATCCCATCAGATCCTCCCACCACCCAACCCAGAACTCTTTGTCCTCTCCAGGAAGTGGCTGGCACAGAGGGCATTGTGTGAGTCCACAACCCATTCTCATACCAGGATCCTTCCCAGATTGAAAAGCACCTAGAGTCTTTCTTTGCTGACTCCTCTACCTACATTAAGGAATTTACATACCTTTCTCGGGCTTATGACCTCACCTGGCATGTCTATATCATTCTTTCCTCCACCCTTACCCCAGACGAACAAACCCACATCCAGCAGGTGTCACAAGATCATGCCTACCAAGTCCACTAAACAGACATAACTCTACCATGGGCACAGCGGCAGTTCCTTTAAACAAACCCAATTGGGGCTATCAGGAAGGCTGCTGCAACTGTGCTCACATGGTCCAATACCTCATAGCAGGCATACAGGCAGTCTTCAATAAAGTGGTTAACTTTGATAAACTAAGGGAAATTACCCAGGATCCAGACAAGAATCCAGCCCAATTTCTTAACTGTCTTACAGAGGCTCTTATCAAATATACTAAATTGAACACTGAATCTCCCTCCGGGGCTACAGTGTTAGCAACCCATTTCATTTCGCAATCAGCCCCTGATATTAGAAAAAGCTCAAATGAGCTGAGGAGGGGCCTTGGACCCCCATCCAAGATCTGGTAAAAATGACCTTCAAAGTCTATAATGCCCTAGAGGAATTGGTTGAACTGGCCAGGCAGGCTCACTTACAGAAAAAGGTAGCCCTCCAAACCCAAGCCTTGGGAGCAGCCCTGTGGCCTGTGGCTTCAGCAAAAGCTTCAAGAGGGAATCAGCAGCCCTCTCCCCCAGAGGCTTGCTTCAAGTTCGGATGCAAAGGTCATGGGCCAATATGTGCCCAAACCCACAGCCTGCCTCCAAGCCATGTCCTACCTGCAAACAAGCAGGGAACTGAAAGAGCAACCACCCAATGGCCAGCCCTGTCCCACCGCCTCCACACAGGGGTGTGACGAGCCAGGTGGTCCCTTCCCTTGAGCTGCTGATATTCACAGAAAACTGAAGGAGCCAAGACTCAAAGACCAGCATCACCCTTGCCAAGCCCAGGTAATGCTCCAGGAAGCGGGTAAGTCCATAACTTTCCTTGTGGACTTGGGGGCTACCTATTCTGTCTTGCCTGCCCATTCTGGGCCTGTTTCCTTTAGAGATCTAGAGTATGGGAATTGATGGGAAACCCTCCTTCCCAAAAAGAACAGTTAAGCTAGCCTGTACCCTGGAGGGACACACTTTTACACACTCTTTCCTGGTCATTCCTTCCTGTCCAGTTCCCCTCCTTGACAGAGATGTTCTCTAACTCCTAGGGGCCACCCTACAACTCCTCCCCAGGGATACTACTACTCATCTTCTCCTACCTCTCATTCTTACACTCACTAGCAATCTCACATCAACTACTCCACTGCTGCCCCCAGACATGGTCAACCCTCAAGTATGGAACACTTCCAAGCTGGTCATAGCCTCCCACCACAAGCCAGTCCTTATCCAACTGAAACCACAAACTAAATTTCCTTCACATCCTCAGTTTCTTATCTCCCATACCCACAGGGAGGGACTTAAACCTATCATAGACAAATGCTTACACAGGGACTCCTCATCCCTACTGATTCCCTCTGTAACAACCCCATACTGCCTATACACAAACCCTCAGGGGCTACTGCTTGGTCCAAGATCTCCACCTAATTAACAAGGCAGTTATTCCCATCCATCCAATGGTTCCTAACCCTTATACTCTTCTTTCCCACATTCCCCCTTCTACCACTCACTTCATTTCCTAGATCTCAAAGATGCATTCTGTGCAGTTCCTCTCCATCCTGACTCCTATTACCTCTTTGCTTTCACATGGGAAGATCCTACATCCTCTATCTAGGTCTCAACAGCTGACACAGGCAGTTTTACCCCAAGGCTTCTGGGACAGCCCCCACCTCTTTGGGGAAACCCTGGCTCAGGATTTGGCCACCTGTGACTTGGGAGATAACATTCTCCTGCAGTATGTGGATGACCTTCTCCTGTCCAGCTCATCCCTCAAGACCTCCCAATCTCACACTGCTCAGCTCCTTAACTTTCTTGGATCTCAGGGTTATCCGGTCTCTCCAGCCAAGGCCAGTTTACCACCTCTTCAGTCACATATTTAGGTATACTCCTCACTTCTACCTCTAAAAGCCCTTCGAGGAATCCCTCTCTTAGGACTCCTCCCTCTTTGGAGTTCTGCTTCCTTTCTATTACTCCAAATCCTATTATTTTGCTTTGTCTTATCCTGTATCCATGGATTTCATTCCTCAAATTTACAAAACACCAAGCACTAGATATTCTGACAGTGAACAAACTGGGAACGTGTCTAATCCTAGAGTGGAATGCTGCTACTACATCAATGAAACTGGGCTGGTGGTGTAGAACATCAAAACTCTCAGATGCCTGAATGAACAGCTTAAGCAGCAATAATCAGATGGCCCTTGGCCATGATGGCTAAACTCCAGTCTTGTGACCTAGCTTACTCCCATATTAGTGATAGGATTCCTTCTAATGATTGCTCTGTGTCTTCTCAGGTTCATCTGAAGCTGCATGAGTGAGGTCACCAGAGTAACATACAACCAAATGCTCTTGCACCCTTATAATTGCCTCCCTTCCGCCTCCCTACCAAACAGGCTCCTGAACCTCCCCTTCCCCCCACCCAAACCCTATAAACAGCAGGAAGTAGCAAGATGGAAACTGGCACCCTACATCACAAGAGGTTGGGATGTTAGGTTTCAGGCAGAAGGTTGAGGGGAGGGGCATCAGGCAGCTCACGCATGCCAAAGCAGAACCAATCAGACACTGGCAGATAAACCCCAATGGTGCCTCGCACCTCCTGTCAATCAGCAGAATCCCCAGCCAATCCCAGAGGACACAAGTATTAGCAAGGTCTCCAGCCAACCCCAGGAGTACACTGTACCCTCAAGCCTCCTCCTTCCTATCCTGGACTGTAGAAGTGCCACCCAGTGCCACCCAGTCAGAGCCACACACGACATACCCAGCCCTCACCCTGGCAGACTGGTAAACCTCGCCCGAAAGGCATTCCCAAAAAAGCCTTGCTCAGCCACTTTTGGTCTGACTCCTTTTTGGTCATCTGCAACTGATCTTACAGATGTTAGATCTTACAGGTGTTAGTTAGGTCCTCCTCACTGGTGTGTTAAAACTCAGTGTGGAATTCAATGGGCTTTTCTTCTTTGGAAGGGTCTTAATTGCTCTATGCATCTCAGAGCCTATTATTAGGCTGTTCAAGACTTCAGTATCATCCTGCATCAATTTGGGGATATTGTATGTGTAGAGAAATTTGTCCATGGCTTCCACATTATCTAATTTAGAGGAATGTTGTTTTTCAAAATATGTTCTTATAATCTGTGGGATTTCCATGGGGCCAGTGGTGATAACTCCCTTTTAATTAGTGATTTTGTTGATTTCCTTCATTTCCCTCTTCCTTTTAGTGAGTTTGGCTAGGAGTCTGTCAATTTTATTTTTTCAAAGAACCAGTTCTTTTTTTTTTTTTTTTACCAATTTTTTTATTATTCTTTTTTGTTTGTTTTTGTTTTCTATTTTATTGATTTCCACTCTGATCTTGATTATTACCTGTCCTCTGCTGACTTTGGAAATAGATTGTTCTTCCTTTTCTAGGAATTTGAGGTGCAGTATAAGCTTATTCATTAGAGATCTTTCCTGGTTTTTAATGAAGGAACTCAGTGCTATAAATATTCCCCTTAAGAATGCTTTCATGCTGTGCCAGAAGTTTCGAGATGCTGTGTCTTCATTCTCATTTGCTTCCAATAATTTCGTGATTTCTGCTCTTATGTTTTCCTGGATTCATTCTTCAATCAATAGGGTGTTATTCAATGTATATGTGTGATATGTGTGTTTTGTGTCATGATTTCTGCTGTTAATTGCTAGGGTCATGGCATCATGGTCTGAAAGGATACACTGAATGATATCTTTTAATATATTTTCTGGGATTTCCTTTGTGAACTAGAACATGGTCTATGTTGAAGCAGGACTCATGTGCTGATGAGAAGGTATATTAAGCCAATTTGTGGGTGGAATAGCCTATAGATGTCTGTTTAGTCCATTTATGGAGTTAAGACTGGTGATTTCTTTATTGTTTTATTTTTTTGCTTTGATGATGTGTCCATTGGTGATTTAGGAGTGTTTATGTCCCCCAATATTATTGTGCTAAGTTCCACAAGTGGTTTTACGTCATGAAGTAATTTATCCACATAGTTGGGAATGTTGGTGTTTGGAGAGTATACATTTTCTATGGTAATATCTCCTGTTGTATTGATCCATTTACTAGGATGTAGTAGCCAACTTCATCTCTTCTGATTAGTTTATATTTGAAATCCACTTTTTTGGATATAAGTATTGTAACACCAGCTGCTTTCTTTGGCCTTATGCCTTCATGTGGAAATTCACCTATGTTGAGTTTATTTTTTGAGCTTAGCTAACTTTCAGTCTGTTTTAGATTTTGCTCTAGTTTCCATATAAGAGAGAAAACATTCAGCCTTTAAGTCTCTGAGTTTCAGATATTTCCACTCAGCATAATTTTTTCCATCCCCATCTGTTTGGCTGCAAATGCCACAAAATCATTCTAATAGCAGAGTGGAACTCCATTATATATACATACCACATTTTTTAAATCCACTCATCCAGCAAGGGGCATCTGTGTTGGCTGCAGAATTCAGCTATTGTGAATTGAGCTGCTATAATTGTTGATGTACCTGTGCCCCTGTATTATGCAATTCTAACTCTTTTGGGGAAATACCCAGGAGTTGGGTAACTGGGTCTTAAGATGGTTCCAACCCTTGTTTTTTAAGGAGTCTCCACACTGGTTTTCAGAGTAGCCGTACAAGTGTGCAATTCCACCAACAGTGTGAAATTGTTACTTTCTCCCCACAACTCCTCCAGCATCTATTACTGTTCATATTCTTCATTTTTGCCATTGACAAGGAGTGAGGTAGAATCTCAGTGAAGTTTTCACTTGAATTTCTCTGATTGCTAGTTATGTAGAACACTTTCTCACATATCTATTGGCTTTTTGGACTTCATCTATTGAGAAGCTTCTGTTTAGTTCTCTAGCCCTTTTATTGATTGGATTACTTGTGCCTCTGGTGATTACTTTTTTGAATTCTTTCTATATTCTGGATGTTAGCCCTCGGTCGAAGTTGTAGTAGGCAAAGATATCTCCCCACTCTAGGTTCTCTCTTAACTCTGTTGACTAATTCTTTAGCTGTGCAGAGCTTTTTGATTTATTGGCAACCCACTCATTTATTCTTGGTTTTCATTCTTGCACTATGGGAGTATTTTTAAGGAAGGTGGTGCCCCCACTAATGTCATGGAGTGTTTGTCTTTTTTTTCTTCTAGCAAATGTATAATTGGTGTATTAATTTCTAACTCTTTGATCCATTTCAATTTTATTTTTGTCCAAGGTGAGAGATAAGGGTCTAATTTCAGTTGTCTGCATATGGTTATCTAGCTCATCCAGCACCTTTTTTTTTTTTTAACCAGGCTGTCTTTCCTCCACAATATAGTTTTTCCCTCTCTGCCAAATATCAGATGATTAAAGATTTGTGTGTTTGTCTTGATATCTTCTATTCTGTTCCACTGGTCTTTCTATCTGTTTTGATACCAATACCAAGCTGTCAACTCTATCAATTGGACTTCACAGACATTTACAGAATACTCCATCCAAAATCAGCTGAGTTTATCTTCTTCTCAGCAGCACACACATCCTTCTCCAAAACAGATCGCATAGTCCACAAAGCTAATCTTAGCAAATACAAAAAAGATGATATAGTCCTATGTATCCTGTCAGACCATAATGGTATGATCATAGCAATTAATAGCAAGAAACACAACAGAAAATACACAAATACTTGGAGATTGAATAATACCCCTTAAATGAAGATCAGATGAAAGATGGTATAAGAACAGAAATCAAGAAATTTTTGGCAACGAATGAGAACAAGCAACAACGTATCTATGGGATACCCAGGAAAGCATTCTTTTTTTTCTTTTATTTTTGAACAACCACACAAGTTTTTAACAAAATAATATAAAATGTGTATAGATTCTGGATATTAGATTTACCCCCAGGAGTGCCCCCCACAATTACCCACCATTATCCCTCCCTTCCCTTACCCACAAATTATCTCTAAATAAGTATTAGGTTGTATAAAATTACACCCTATCTGGATTTAACACATGATAACATACCAACTTTCTAAATGGCCATGGTCTAATTCCAGCCTCCACAGATGAGTGGAGACATTCAACCCTTGGTTCTCTGGGTTAAGCTAATTTTACTAAGCATAATTTTTTCCATAGCCATCCATTTACCTTCAAAGGCTACAATATCATTGTTTCTAATTGCTGTGTAAAATTCCATGGTATGTATGTACCACAGTTTTTGGATCCATTCATCCAGTGAGGGACATCTGGGTTGTTTCCATAGTCTAGCAATAGCAAATTGAGCTGCTATGAACAAGAGGGGCTGTAGCAGTCTACAGCTCCACCAAAAGTGTGTTAGTGTGCCTGTCCCTCCACAGCCCCTCCAGCATCTATTATTGTTAATTTTCTTCATTTTTGCCATTCTGACTGGTGTGAGGTGATATCTTAATGTAGTTTTCATTTGCAATTCTCTGATTACTAGAGATTTAGAGCACTTTCTCATGTATTCATTGCCTTGATCAATGTCCTCTGTTAAGAAGTTTCTATTTAGCTCTTTGGCCCATTTATTAATTGGGCTGTTAGTGTTTTTGTAGTTGAAATTTCTGTGGATTTTGTAGATTCTGGATATGAGACCCTTGTCAGAGGAATCATAGCCCAAGATTCTCTCCATTTCTGTAGGAAACCTCTTGACACTTTTGATTGTTTCCTTGGCAGTACAGAAACTTTTTAGCTTCATGGCATCCCATTCACTGATTTTTTTACTTTACTTCCTTCACTTTGGGAGACATGTTGAGAAAGTCTTTGCCTACTCCCAAATGCTGAAGTGTTGGACCTACTTTGTCTTCCATCATTTGCAAGGTAGCTGGTTTAATTCCAAGTTCCTTGATTCATTTTCATTTGATTCTCATGCAAGGAGAAAGATATGGGTCTAATTTCAAATTTCTGAAAGTGGCTGTCCAGTTTGTCCAGCACCATTTGTTGAAGAGGGTGTCACTCCTCCATGTAATATTTTGCCCCCCTTTGTCAAAAATCAGATGTTTAAAGATTTGAGGGTTTGTTTCAGGGTCTTCTATTCCATTGGTCTTCTTTCCTATCTTGATACCAGTACCATGCTGTCTTTGTTACTATGGCTCTAGAGAATAGTTTTACATCAGGTATGGCAAAACTGCCTGATTCGGCATTCTTATTTAGTAATGTTTTGGCAATTCTAGGTTTCTTATTGTTCCAAATGAATTTGAGAATTGCTTTTTCTATGTCTGCAAAGAATGACATAGGTGTCTTTATAGGGATAGCACTAAATCTATATAAAACTTTCAGTAGAATGGCCATTTTTATTATATTAATTCTGTCTAACCAAGAGCATGGGACATATTTCTATCTTCTTAGATCATCTTTGATTTTATTCTTCAATGACTGATAGTTTTTGTTGAAGAGATCTTTGATTTCCCTTGTAAGGTTAATTCCCAACTTTTTTTCAAAGATATTTTGAATGGGACTGATCTCCTGACTTCTTCATCAGTTCTATTATTATTAGTGTATAGGAAAGCTATTGATTTGTGGGTGTTGATCTTGTATCCTGCCACTTCGCTAAACCTATTTATGAGTTCAAGCAGTTTACTGATGGAGTTTTTTGGATCTTCCAGATACAGGATCATGTCATCAGCAAAAAGGGAGAGTTTGGCTTCCTGTCTTTCTGTTTTTTTAATCATTTTATAAAGAGAGAGGGACAGTGAGAGAGACAGAGAAAGAGAGAAACAACTTTATTTAGTTTTTCACATGGCCTTAGTTGCTCCAACACTTAGTTGTGTATGTGGTGCTGGGGTTTGAACCTGGGTCCTCGTGTTTGCCAGGCAAGCGCCAAAACCGCTGAGCCACCGCTCCAGCTCCCTCTCATCCTACTTTCATCCCTTTGATTTCTTTCTCTTGCCAAATTGCTCCAGCTAGGGTCTCAAGAACAATATTGAATAAAAGTGGTGAGAGCGGACAGCCTTGTCTTGTTCCCGATTTTAGTGGAAATGCTTTCAGCTTTTCTCCGTTTAGTATTATACTAGCTGAGGGTTTAGCATGTATAGCCTTTACAATGTTTAGAAATGGTCCTTTGAACCCTATCTTCTCTAGAGGTTTGAACATAAAAGGGTGCTGGATTTTATCAAAGGCCTTTTTGCTTCCATTGAGATGATCATATGGTTTTTGTCTTTGATTCTATTCAAGTGGTGAATTATGTTGATTGTTTTGCATATGTTGAACCACCCCTGCATTCCTGGGATGAAGTCCACTTGATCATGATGGATTATTTTCTTGATAAGTTTGGTTATACTTTACGAGTTAAGAACAATGAACATACAGATTTGCTTTACCAAACTAAGGGAGAATTAACAATAAAATGAGAAACAAATTAAAAAAAAAAAGAAGAAGAAGAAGAAGGCAAGGGAGGGAAATATAACTTAAACTGAAAGTAAAATTATGAAAAAAGAAAATCCAACCATATGCTGCTTACAAGAAACTCACCTAACAGGCAAAGACATCCACAGATTAAGGGTGAAAGGATGGAAAAAAATCTACCACGCCTATGGCCAAAGAAAACAAGCCGGTGTCGCTATACTTATATCCGACAAAGTAAATTTCAATCACCAATCAATCAAAAGAGATAAAGAAGGCCACTACCTAGTACTAGAAGAAACCCTTCAACAGGAAGAAATAACCATAGTAACAGGAAGAAATAACCATAGTTAATATCTACTCTCCAAACAACAGTGCACCCAATTACGTGAACAAACTACTTCACGACATCAAACCTCTCCTGGATCATAACAGAATAATACTGGGAGACTTCAACACCCCGCTGTCACCACTAGACAGATCATCAAAACAAAAAATCAATAAAGAAATAGCTAGCCTGAATAAGTTCATAAACCAAATGGACTTCACAGACATATACAGAGTTTTCCATCCTAAATCAGCAGAATACACCTTTTTCTCTGCAGCACATGGATCCTTCTCCAAAATAGATCATATACTGGTTCAAAAAGATAATCTCAGCAAATACAAGAAAGTTGACATTATCCCGTGTGTCCTTTCAGACCACAACGCTATAACCCTAGCAATCAACAGCGATAATCATAACAGAAAACACACATATTATTGGAGGTTGAATAATACCCTACTAAATGAAGAATGGATCCAAGAAGACACGAAAGAAGCAATCCACAAATTCTTGGAAGAGAACGAAAATGAAGACACAACATATCGAAATCTTTGGGACAGCATGAAAGCTTTCCTAAGGGGAAAATTCATAGCATTGAGT
>PVKS010033339.1:0-21798 GCA_004027875.1 Aplodontia rufa
TTTCCTTCTCTTTTTACAGTGCTGGAGACTGGACCCAGGGCCTTGCGCAGGCTGGTAAACACTCTCACTGGGTCTCATCTGAAGTCCAGGCTGCAGCATTTCTTATTCCAATCAGAAACACATGAAATCCTTGCCAAACAGGCATGCTAATGCTTCCCCTTCTTTCTAGTCTTTTGAAGGAGAGATGATGATTTAATTTGCCTTTTCCTAATCTAATAAATGTAAGGATGCTATTGTGCGTTTATTTCCCATTGGTTCCTGCTTCTGTGAATCCTCAGATGGAATTGCCTTCCTGCTGACCACAGAAACCATTCCTTTTCTTCTGGAGAAATTGACTGGACTACATTTCCCAGCATTCTTTGCGGTGCAAATGTGATCATGTGATTGCTTTCTGGCCAATGAATGCAAGCGGAAGTAATATCATTCTTTGCTTGCAGGGCTTTCTCTTAAATACCTCCACCTGTGATCCTTCCTTCTTGTTCTCTAAGTGCCAGAGTAATGCAGAGGACTGGGAGGGTCTTGAGAAAGGCAAAGCCAAAATATTGAAGGAGGTTGGGCTGCTAAACAATATTAATGGCTTTCTACTGCGCAAGAAGACAATTTTAGTCCTCATGGAAGTGATATGGAAACTTATCATAGGCTGAGGAGATTTGGGCATCATGGATCAGTTACCCTTACTTTTACACATTTTTATTTTGTTTTTACACATTTTTACGCATTTTCTGTTGATACCATTTTCCTAATGATTTACAAAATATTTTGAGATGCTTCGTTTTTTTTCTTAGCATTCCCGAATCATCTGCATATAAACAAAAACCTTGCAATATCTCAAATTTCTATGTTCCTGTTACTTGTCTTTTGATTGTATAGAAATGTCTTTTTCTTTCATTAATTATTTTAATATTCATGTCAGTGTTTTCTGAATGCTCTTTGATATTTAAGATTTCCTTCATGCTAAGATCTTAAAAATATTTCCCTTATGTGTGTACTGAGATTTTATTAAGTGTGGTTTTAAATTTTAAATCTTTGATCCAAGTGGAACTTATGCCTGTATGAATTTAGGAGGAGTTTAGCACTGTGTTTTCTGCCTACTGTGCTAGAACATTTTATTAAGTAAAACTTTATTTTTTTCATTTGAAGTGAAATGTTATCTCTGTCTATCTGTGCATGGGAATGTTTCTACACATTCCATTGCTTTCTACAATACTATTTGATATCTCTTTGCTTTTTATTTTCAATACTGTTTTGACTAGAGCATCTTTAGAATATGTTTTAAGATCAGTAGTATGAAATTTCCTCCCCAGTGTTCATCTTTTAAAAATCTTATGACAATTATTTCAAATTTATTCTTTAAGGGTTTCATTTTGTCTTATTCTATCAAGATATAGCCAAAATCAAAATGGAAAAAAATGTAAAAGTATAAGACATAGGGATTCTGATGGAAATTTGGGTAAATAGTTTTATTAATCTGGGAAGGGTGGATATTTTATGACACAAAGTCTTCCCATTCAGGAGCATGCTAGGGCTCCCCATTAATTCAGATCATGTTTTATGCTCTTCCATAAAATTTTATAGTTTTATTCAGATAAATATTGTGCTTGCTAAATTTATTCATAGATATTTCATAGGTTTTGCAGCTATTGTGAATGGGTCTCCCCTTCTCCCTTTTGCATGTCTAACTGGATATTTTTAGTATTGAATGATCTTTGATTTGTGCATCTGTAACTCACTTTACCCTAGGAAGCCCCCTGTCCCCTCATAGCGATGGGGAATGTGGTTTCTTTTATTCTCACAAAAGCCTAACTTCATAAGCTATGCATCCTACCCAGGCTGGAACCATGTTAGAAAATGGATGGATTGTTAAGAGTCCGGGGAAAGGACGCATGAGCAGGGTGTGGACAGAGGCTGAGCTGGAGGAGCTATGTGCTGCATCAGAGTAGCTCCTCTAAGAAGGGTGTGGGAATTTTAACATGTCTTGGGGAGGAGCGAAACTCACTGTTTATAATTTAATGGTCAGAGCAAGTTCCAAGCAATGAGCTCAGGATGAGCTGAACCTTCATGATGGTACCATAAAAAAAGTGGTACCAAGAACAAAAACGCCATGCCAGGAGCCAATGGAAGGGCTGAGGCCGAGGGAAGTAAGAATGGGGTCGAAAATTCTTAACAGAATAATTGAGAACAATGGGGAAGGGAAATCCGGGGAGGACCCAAACCAAAAGATGGGTTCAATGTCATCTTGTCAGTGAGCAGGATACACTGATCACATTTCTATGTACTAATAATAAATGATTGGAAACTTAAAGGAAACATATAGGGCTTATTTTGATAGAGGATGCATGATACCTGTACACTTAAAATGATCAAAATATTTTGACAATGCAAATTAAAGAAGGCCTAATGGGAAGAGGCAATGTGCACCCGGATCAGAAAATTCCATGTTGTCAAGAAACTGATCAGAATCCTAGCAGGTTATTTTTCTAGTAAGTTAATCCCAAAATTTATTGAGAAAGACAAAGGACTTACAAAAGCCAGAGTAACTCTGAAGAACAGAGTTGTAGAAGTTCTACTTCCTGATTTCAAGATTTAGCGTAAAGCTAGAGGGATCCAAACAGAGAATAAAACAGAGTCCAGACATAAACCCTCATATATACAGATAAATGGTCACCAGATATTTCATAAAGGTCCCAAGGTAATCCAAAGAGGAAAATACTAAGCTTTTGTGTGTGTGTGGTACTGAAGAGTGAACTCAGGGGTGCTCTACCACTGAGCTACATCCCCAACCCTTTTTATTTTTCATTTTGAGAAATCATCTGGCTGAGTTGCTGAGGCTAGCCTCAAACTTGGGATCCTCTTGCCTCAGCCTCCTGCAATGCTGGGATGACAGGTGTGTATTTCTGTATCCAGCTGAGATGACATACAACCACTTTTTAAAAGTTTGGCCTCTTTTTTCAAAGTGATATATTAAATGACCAAATCAGTCTCATATATTTCCCTAGGTATTTCCTCCAGGTAAGTGTTCCCCAAAGATGTGTATGCACATGCATTCACAGGAGACCTGATGGGAAACAATTTGGGGCCCCATCAAGAGCTGAGCATATAAACCAGCTTGTGTATCTGCACCACGGGCAGACATTCAGGCGAAGAGTTACCAGCAATACCCACAGCAACACAGGTGGAGCTCACAGTGATTATCCTGAGCAAAAGAAGCCAAGCCACCACCCCCAAATAGAGAATATGCTATCGGTTCTATTTACCTAAAATTGTAGAAAGTGAGAACAAATTTGTAGTGACTGGAGAGGCTGCTTGGGAATGGGAAGGATTGCAAAATGGCTGGCGGAAACTCCTGGGGATGATGGTGACCTTCCTGCGTGTGACAGTGGCAATGGTTTCAACGGTACACACACGCATCAAAACTCAGCAGATGGCACACTTTAAATAGCCCAGCTAGACTATATCAAATAGAGACTAATAAAGCTGAAAAAGGAAGACAGAGAGACAAACACTGCCCCTCTCTCCGTCTCTTGCCTGCTCCTTGCGAGTGGGCACATTTCTGTTTTGCCAACCCCAGCAAAGAACATCTATTTTTCAGTCCCTCGGAGGAAACCCCACCTGATCGGGGATATGTTGGGGACATATCCATATCTGAGACATGTTCAGTGACGCAAGGAGGTCCACTGGGCTGGGCTGTGTTATGGGCACCTTTCTGGAACTAGAAAGGAGGATCAACCTGATGTCAGCTGCAGGGCCTGAAGGCAGTTGGGGGATTTCAAAGGAAAACCAGGACATCGTTAATGAGAAATACTCTTGGGACATTTCCCAAGCTGCCTCTGCTCCAGGGGTATCTGCTCATGTTGCCCACCCTGGGAATCTCGGTGGAACTGGAAATATAATAGCTCCAAGCCCCACTGTGGCGAAGCTCCTGCTCTCCTACCTGCTCAGAGCAGGACTCATTTGGGAGCTGGAGATGGCTTGACTTGTAGGTATGACTTGTGCTGTGACCAGTCCTAGTGCACAGTGAGGCAACTGGAAGCCACAGAATCTGCAATGATTTTGCTTCCTCCAATTCTCAAGGTCTTAAAATAAGTGAAGCTAATGAACGCATTTGAAGAGGTGAACAGACGAGGGCTCCACAATGAATCTTTAATATGGTATTTCCCCAGCACCATTGCACCAAATACCAGTGAGGACATGAGCAACTGGGACTGTGTGCTGAGGGGTATAAAATAATATAACCACTTTGAGCCAATTGAATGAATAAGATGTTTGGGGTAAAGTCATCAAGCTAGCAAACTACTCCACAATATACAAAGGGCCCATCTGGTGGCACGCACAACATGGGCATAGCCCCCACATGATGAATCTCAAACATGCTATGATTAGGTCAGGTGCAGTGGTATGCGCCTGTCATGCAAGCAGCTTGGGAGGCTGAGGCAGGAGGATGGTAAGTTGGAGGCCAGCCTTGGCAACTTAGTGAGGGCCTAAGCAACTTAGCAAGAATGTGTCTCAAAATAAAAAATAAAAGGACTGAGGATGTAGGATGTGGCTTAGTGGCAAAGTACCTATGTTTAGGAAAAGAAGAAAAATATACACCAAAATATGCACTTCATGATTTCATTTGTATGGCTTTTGAGAACCGGTAAAGCTAAGAAGTCAGAAGTTAGCAGTGGTCACCTCTTAGGGGAGGCATTGACTGGAAGTGGGCATACGGGAGCTTTCTAGGTATACTGCATATAAATTATACTGAAATGCAGGCAAAATAATAGGTGAACAGTAAGAATGAAACAATTCTTTATTGCTGTGGTAGCTAACATTCATTGACTTCTTACCCGAATATTCTCAAACAACCCTTACTTTAACTTTGAAAAGTAAGTGCTCACACCATCCCTGTTCTTAGAGGAACAGTGTATAAAAGGGCCCAGTGTCTCTCAGCTGCAAGCGAGGCTCACACCTCACCCTTGAGTGTCCCGTGTCAGTCATCTGTGCTCTGTCAAGCACGGGGGGCTTGGGTCGGGACTGGACCACCTAAGAGGCTGTGCTGAGTGGATGCTGAGAACCCAGCGCCTGTGCCCTTGGTGAGCACACCTGGTCATGGAAGAGGAAGGAAGATTCCATATCACTAAGATGGCGGCCCTTCATCCATGGAACTGGGCTCTATCTGGGCGAATTTGCAGGTCAGAACATGAAGTATGGAACAGAGGCTCGGTTTCCTAGGTCCTTGGAGGGCCTGGGAACATCATGTCCTATGGAATAGATGCCAATGGAGTTCTACTCAGCAATTAGAAACAACGAGAGTGCAGCCTTTGAAGGTAAATGGATGGCAATGGAAGAAATGCTGAGCGAAGTTAGCCAAACCCAGAGAGTCGAGGGTCGAAGGTTTTCACTCACTTGTGGAGGCTGGAGCTGAACACAGGCTTGGGTGAAAGGTGGTCAGACTCATGCATTAGACCCAGCAAAGGCGTAGCAACACAGAATCTAGGGGAACCACAGATATGTCAGCCGGGAAGAGGGAGGGGAGAGGGAAGGATCTAGGGAGACCATCAAAAATTGGGGTGGAGCGGTGGCTTGGTGGTTACAGCGGTTGCCTGGCATGCACAAATACATGAGTTCAAACCCCAGCACTGAGGTACACAACTAAGTGTCAGAGCAACAGTAGTCACATGAAAAACTCAATAAAAATTGATTCTGTCTCTCTCTGTGTCTCTCTTTCTCTCTCACTGTCCTTCTCTCTCAAAAAAAAAAAAATGTAGCATACTCTTTACTTCCCTGAGAATGCAGATAATACTTATGCAATCATTTAATTCTGGAAAATTCACAATCTAAGCATTTAAATCGTTTGTAGGGACAGAATATAGAAGAACCAAGAGACTGGGGTGTGGGCCATGTAGGGGTAATTCTGGTTTAAGAACATATGCATATTACATTGTTACTTTGTATGCATTTATGTCTATACAATAACTCAACTCCTTAATAAAAAAATTTTGAAAGAGTTTGAACCATTACAAAAGGTCTTCATCATTGAAAAGATGTATTTGTCCAAAGTGACTTGGAGGGAGTCGTGCCCGCAGGGAGGGGAAATTTTCTGTTTATTCATTGATGATTTTCAAAGACCAGTGCCCACTAAAGATCTGGTGTCTGAATAAAGGTGTCTGTCGGTCCTTCCATCATCTCATCATTTTCACGCCTTCTGACCGATGTCCATCTTGTTGACCCTTATAAAGTCAGGCCCAGCTTGTGTGATTGCCCAAGAGCCGTATTAAACCCACAGAGGATACCTCTAAGACCTCAGACCTCTGCAGAACTGATGGTCTTCATTCCAGAGCCTGCAGAAAGTGGATCCCTGTGGCCCCCTGCACAGGCCAGTTGGAACAGGACCCCCAACCTCTCCTAGGTTAGCTCTAAGCCTGCCCATGGCAGCTCCCAGAGCCAGTGTTGACAGGATTCAGATTTCATTTACACCCCATTGGGGCATTGTTCAGGAACTCAATCGCACCAAGCAAAGGAGTAACACTGGTTTCAGAGGGGACGGAAAATAATTTAAGCAACTTCTGTTCTCTTCAGCCCAGACACACACCATCGCTCTGTTGACTTAGGAGCAGCTGCTGACACTGAGCGGAGATGGGAGCACTCCCTGAAGTCCCTCTGTCATCTGTCCCCAGCACATCAAGGAGAAACTGCAGGCACAGATGAGGCAAGGTCCTCTGCTTGTACCCTTCTTCCAGTTCAGGTCCTGGCTGCTGTTCCCGGAGAAGCAGAGTGAGGCTGGGAAATTGCAGATGTCCTTGAGTCTTGGGGCGATGAAAGGCGGAGAGAGTTTAAGAGGGTTTTGTCTTTACGGGTACAGCACAGGCGGCGGGGAAAGCACAAAGACTGGAGAAACAAAGTGAGCTAAGAGGGAATTTAGCTGAGACTCAGAGGGTGGCGGGAGGCATGGCTTTCTTTTACTGACTTTCTTTATTAGTGTGGTAACTGTACGGAATAATGGGCTTCTTGTGGCATATTTATAAATGCATAGAACATAGTGTGGATGGCTTTACTGCAGGCAGGGAGAGGTACTGCTCCAAATCTACTTGCCCAAGGAGCAAAAGACATTAAAACAAATAAAAAGTATTTCAATGCACACCAGAATAAATATCCTGGGAGTCTGAACTGTCAAGAATTCTGGATAACAGAAATTTTCAGAATCAAGTAGAAATGTGGATTTTTAGATTAAAGAATCAGAGGTATCAACAGAAGGCTAAAAAGTCTTTTATGTTTTTATCTTTGCAGTGCTGGGGATGGAACCCCGGGTCACATGCATGCTGGGCAAATGCTCAACCCAGCTCTCAGCCTCAGGGAACTGGACTCTTGAATCAGTGCGGGATGGGTTGAGAGGTTACCCCAGGACATAGAAGCAGGGGCACGCATCCGAAGCCCTGAGTGTTAGGGCAGGACTCCAGGGTTATGTGTTTAGTTCTAGCACGAATCTGACCTGGTCTGTCTTCCCAGAGCTCTTAATCCAGAGGGACAGACTTAGGGAGAGTTTGATAGTGACTTGCAGAGTGTGCTGTGACTAAGGGGCACTGGGGAAGGTCCCTGAGACTCTCTTGAGGATGTAACTGGAATTTTCACAGAGGTGGAGGGGTTGTAAGCATTTCAGGGAACGGTGGCAATGACAACCATGGCTTGGAAACTATCCATGTTAAGGTCCTCGTTATGTTTTGGAGCGCGATGTCCCCCAAAGCTTTGCACTGATGGCTTGATCCCCAATGCTTTTGGGAAGTGGTAAATCATAGTGGCCGAGACTTCATCAGTGAGTTAACCCATTGATGGATTCATATCTGAATGGACCGTGGGCGGTGCTGGAAATTGTAGGTGATCAGGGCTAGATGAAGGAAGGGAGTCCTTAGGGACATGCCCTTGGGGACAATACCTTCTCCCTTGCCTCTTTTGCTCCCTGCTTCCTGCCTGCCTTAGGTGAGCAGCTTTGCTCTGCCAGCTGCCCACGATGCTACCATGATGCCACAGGCAATAGAGCCAGCTGCCCACGGACCAAAGCCGCTGGAACCATGAGCCGAAATACAACTTTCCTCCTTCAGGTTCCTTTAACAGGCGTTTTGTTACAGTGACGAAAAGCTCATTAACACATTCCTGAAAAGAAACAGCAGCATTCAGGAGAGGGAGAGTGCAGAGTATTGGTTTTCCAACCTGGAAGCAAATTAGAATCACGGGGAATGCTCTTTAAAATGCAGCAATGCCTCCTTATGCACAGAAGGTTCATTTCGAGCCTCTATGTCGTTTCCCAGGTACACTATGTATCCTATAATAACCATGTAACATATGCACACGGTACCGGAGTTAATCTGCCCTTCCATGTTTTATGTCCTGGTGCATCCTTGCATCACTGTTCCTGCGTGTTGGGGTCACTATTAAGTAAAATAAGGATTATTTGAACATTAGTAGTGCAGTGTAGTGATGGTCAATCTGATAACTGAGATAGCTACTGAGTGTCTAACGGGAAGGTAGCATATACAGTGCGGATACACCCCACAAAGGGATGATTGACATCCTGGGTGGGGCAGTACGGTGAAAGATATTTTCAAACTACACAGAATGGCAAGCAATTTAAAACAGGAATTATTTATTTCTGCCATTTTTCATTTAATATTTTCAGAACACAGTTAACAATGGGTAACTGAAACTAGAAAGAAATACCATGGGTAAGAGAGAACTGATGTACTGATTGATCTTCAGGGGCCACCTTGAGAGATACTGATTTAATTGATTTGGGGTAGGACATTAGATTTGAATATTATAAAGATCATCAAGTGACTCTGACAGATATCCTGAGCCAAGAATTAATTTTTTTTAGAAAGAAAAGACAATGAGAGAAAGAGACAGAATCAATTTTTATTGAGTTTTTTCCACGTGGCTTTCATTGCTCTGACACTTAGCTGTGTATGTGGTGCTGGGGTTTGAACCCGTGTCCTTGCGCATGCTGGGCAAGCACCATAACCACTGAGCCACCACTCCAGTCCCAAGAATCACTTTGTGAGAATTGCTATTAGACATTCGTGAATATGGCTTTCTTATCCTCTTGTTTGTTTTTGGCTACCAACACATATTCTCATTTCTTTAGCGACAGTCCTCAGCTCCTTTCTGGGAATACGCCACTTCCCTTTCTGAGAGCAACCTGAGCTAGGCAGCCCCGTGTGGTTAAGGAGGCTGTGCACTGCACAAGGTTCCTGACCAAGGCTGAGGCGGTGGCTGAAGATCAGCCCTGATTCCGTCACCAGCTTCACCTGCATAGAGTCGGGCTGAGCCTGCCTCAAGGAGGGACAGTTTTCTCCAGCTCATGCAGACATCCCAGCCGCCCTGCTTGTCCGCCTTGTTCTGCTTCAGCCCAGAGTGGGACACCATCACGGGTGCACCGACAGGGGTCCTGCCTCTCCTTGAATCTCAGGCTTTGAAGGACGTTGGCATGGACTAGATGCTGGCCAGTTACGGGTGGGAAGGATGTCTGGGACAAACCTCTCGGAGGAAGGGATGTAAATAGCAGCACAGAGTCTTGACAGATGGATTTCCAGGCAGGGAATGGCAGGAGCACAGGCCCACAGCCTGCAATGAAAGTGACAGTTTCGAGGAACAGCAGTGCAGAGCACGGGAGGACAGGGTCGGGAGACCGCAGATAACCTGTAGGTGTGGCTTAGCGGGCAAGGTCCTTGCTCTGGAACTGGCCCATCCCTGTCAAATTCACTGCCTTCCTGCTGTGTGCCACTGGTCCAGCTTCTTGACCTCTCTGTGCCTTGTGTCTGCATCTGTTGAATGGAGAGAGTGAAGAGCTTTCCCTGTGAGATTGCTTGACAAGTTGATGTATGTCAAGGGCTTAGAAAAGCCTGCTAGGTAAGTGCCCAATGTGAGCTGTTGTTGCTCGTGATGAAAATTTGATTTTTATTCTCAGTGAAATGGGAAGTCCTTGGAGGATTTTAAGGAGGAGAGAGACGTGAGCTGGTTCAAGGTTAAAAATGATAGCTCTTGCTTTTATATTAAGAAAAGACTGAATTAGTTAAGTGGAGAAATGGAGATCCAGGCAAAACCAAGATCCAGGAGGCAGGTGAGTGATCCTCTACTTTGCTTCAGTCAATCAGGATGAATTCCTGCTGTTTCCAAAGATCCCCTTAGCAAGGCTGAAGGGGGTGGAGGTTGAGACAGGAGAGACATCAATGGTCAGATCATGTGGGGTCTCAACTGCAAGTCTAAGGAGGCCATATGTAATTTTTGGAAAGTTCTGAGCAGGAGAATGATAGAATCATGTTTGTTTTTTCCAAAGATTCCACTGGTGCTGTTGGAGACCCAGAAATGAGTGTCAGCAGGCAGGAGGCTGAGAGGACATCGTAATGGTGACATTAAGATCTTGGGAATAATAGCTATGACTAAGACTACCTTGTGCTCCTCTCAGAGGTAGGCAGAGACTTCTCAGTGAGAACAGTTTCCAGGATAGCAGTGGGCAGAATGGGCAAGAACCATTCCACACATCCATGGGCCTTAACCCAGTGCTGGAAGAATTCTATAAGGCAAAGGTTGTCAAACTTCATCAGAGGCCCTAGAAATCATTTCCGATAGCTTCCTCTAAGTCAGAGGTTGTGTCCTGGGGCAACCTGCAAGCCCAGAAGGACAGAGCACAAACCTGATTAACTTGACCCTCTCCCTATTTAAAAGTGTGCATTAGTTGCTATGGAGATCTCACATGAGCATTTGAATTTTCTATACACAAAATGTGGCTGGCCAGGCTGAGCCCGCATCCTCCTGGTGGAGGCAGGAAGCACTGGTGTCTCTCCTGAGGGAGCAGGAGGGGTCCCTGGCTGGCCTGTCTCCCTTTCCAGTTCCACTCACTGCCCATCCCTGCAACCGTCTGGATCTGTGATCCTACAGAGTGAAATCTGCCCATGCACTGTGCTGAGGAGCTCAGATGCTCAGGTGAGGCTCCTCACTCACCTGCAAATGAAAGAAAGGTCGGGGCTGAGCCACCTTCTTACCCCTCCGACTGTGCCCAGCCCCCCTCAACTCCAGGCTTTGCACCCAGCTCTGTCCTAGCCTTTGTCCTCAGGGTCTGCTTCCCCCAGCACCCTTGCCCCTCCTGCCACCAAACCCGCCACTTGTGCCTGGCTCCCTGGCTCTCAGAATAATTGGGTCTGAGCAAGCTTTCCCTCCATAAATATTAATTTGGATATGCTTGGAATACTCTGCTTCTTTCAGATGAATTGTTAACTAGCTTTCTAATCTGGAGCTTCTTGACACGCAGAAGCAAGGTCCCTCTGCCTCCTCCTTTACGGGGTGGGGGAGGTACAAGAACTGGAGGTGGCAAGGTTGATTTTAGGAGGCAGTCTCCGTACGGACAGGCCACGGAGCTGCAGGAACCCCACACTCTTCTGCACGCTCTCGGTAGGACCATCTTTGGCAGAAAATCAGTATCAGCTAGGAGAGTGGGCTTGAGCGGCTGACAGATCATAATTAGGATCTCTGCTCCGCCACAGAGGGAGAGTGTCTTGACCTTTCTGGGCCTCACTTTTCTCATCTGTAAAATGAGGATGATAATATGTGCTGCCCGTGGCTGTCGTGGAAGTTAAATTAGGTAGTGCGTAGCTAGTTCACAAACAGAAGGAAGCATTATTAATGAAGGGGAGGCGATAGAGAAGGAACGTCAAGGGAGTTAATGCATGTAGGTCGTTCCGGCCACCTGAGCAGTCGAAAGGTTGTTTCTGGATCCAAGTTCGGGTGTAGAAACCATTCCACCACCGAGCTGCTCCGTGGGAGGAGCTGTGGGCAGATCTTGAAGCAGCAGATCCTCCCGGCCTCCCATCTTTCGCACATTGGGTGAACACACTGAGCACCTACTGTGTGTCTTACACCTCCTCGCTGCTCAGACACAGAGAGCGGCCCAGCCTGTGGGCGCCGTGGGAAGGTGTTCAGCGGGAAGCCAGTGGTATCTGATGGATGGTGGTAAGGATTGTGGACTGGAGAGGCTAACATCATGGAACTGTGTGACCCTGAGCATGACCTCCGGTCTCTGGAGTCCACCTTCTTCCCCTTCTTCCCCATGGAGCACGGGCTCTGCATACAGCTTCTGCATTGCTCTCTCACTAGGGCTTAATTTTTGGGTTCAGATTCAGTGAGCTGTTGAAGGTGAACCTGCTTTAGATGCTGCCAGTGCAGACGCGTAGTGTCCCCTTCCTGAATGGCAGTTCACCAGCCTCGGCGTTCTCAGGAGTGGCACCAAGCTTGGATCCTCATGCAGGGCAGCCCTTCCTATTGACAGGTGACCAGTGTTCAGTCTTTCCACTTAGTCCGGGTTCCCACTGCCAGGTTGGTTTGGACCACCAAGGTCATTTTGTCAGAGATCCATGTCCTTGAGCGTCTTCTAAGCCCGGGCCTCCTCTAGCCTCTTATAAACCAGGGCCTCCTCCAGCACCCAGCCGAACCAATTTTATTCCACATAGGGTGGACTTGGGCTTCTCAGAGGAATGCCAGGCCCTGTCATATATACTGTCCTGAATTTCCAAGTCGTGTTCACACTTTCTGGAACGTGGGCTGGACTGGCAGGCTTCTGGCTCTGTAATACAGTGTTCACATGCACAGGCTCTGGGTCCAGGGCTCCACACTTGCCCTGACTGGTCCTTGGCTGTGTGACCTTCCACCTGTTACTTAATCGTTCTGGAATTCTGTCTTGGACAATGGAGAAACCTAAGCCACAGGTTTCTTGTAAAACAAAACAAGCCAAAGAATTTGACACAACACCTGTCACATAGTAGGCACTCCATCGATCCTTAGCACTGTTACCTGGACACCATCATTCTACCGTGTCACCAACTGGGGATGGATCAGAGCTGAACTTGAGATTAAGGGAGATATGAAATGGCTGTGGCAGAAGGACCTAGCAAGCTAATTTCATTACTATCATTAGCACTTTTCATCACTGTTATGGTTAGTTATAAAGCAAGGAAGAGAAAGCTGGTGGCAAATTTGGGTGGGGGCAGACTCCAGCTCTCTCTCCTGGGGCTCTGGGCAGTGGTGGAGCAGTGCAGGGAGAGATGGCCTGGCCCAGAGACTTGTCACCAGCTCCGGTTGTCCTCTGTTCCAGGAGCAGTTTCCATAATGGGCTGTTTCCACGGAGGACTCCCACCCCTTGCTGGACCCCAGCTTAGATGACCATTGCAAAGTGACCCTACACAGGCAGAGCAGACTCAGCCAGGCTGTAAAGCATCCTGTGCCCTCACAGATGTGATCGCTGACTGCCCTCAAGGCAACTGGGGGAAACCCAGGCAAGCAGAGACCCCGTGGCTGCCACATTACCCTCCGCTTGGCCCACCTGCCTGCCAAGTCAGACCTGCTTATTTCTGCAGTGCCCAGGGCAGCCTGGGTTGGGTGAACCTGATGTCTCCAACGGTAGCATAAAGGATGTGTGGGACTACATCTGGTAATCCACAGTAAGATGAAAATACTTTAAGTCACAACTGCCCTCAAGGGGCTGGAGCAGTGGCTCAGTGGTATCGTGCTTGCCTGGCAAGTGCAAGGACCCAGGTTTGAACCCCAGCACCACATACACAACTTAGTGTAGGAAAAACTGAAACCAGATGAAAAATAGAATTCACTCTCTCTTTCTCTCTCTCAAAGAAGAAAGCACTCGATGCACTGAATGTACCAAGCATCAAAGCCTAACCTAGCCGACTTCAATGTGCTCAGAACACTCATTAGCCCACAGTTGGGCAAAACCGTCAAGCACAAAGCTGACTTTGTAGAAGGGTTGACTCTTTTGTATAATTTGTTCAGTACCGAACACAACGTAAAGCAGCAGGATGGCCGTGTGGGTGTACTTTCACCCTTGTGAAGTGTTGACATTGTACGTGGAATTGTGGTAAGCCAGGACTGTTCATTTGTAAGAGGTGATCTGGGAAAGAATTATTGGCCACCTTCTCTTATTTTACCAGCCTTAACTTCAAGAGGGCAAGATTCGGGTCTGTTTAGTTTTTCTCTGCATCTACAGTGTTTAGTACATAACAGGTGCTGAGAAGTACTAGATGGAAGAAGGTTGAACAGATGGATAAATGGGTAGATGGATGTGTAGATGGATGGGTAGAGAGATGGGTGGGTGGATGAATGGATGGATGGATGGATGGTGGATCAATGGATGGATAAATGAATGGATGAGTAGATGGACAGGTGGGTGGATCAATGGATGGATGAGTAGATGGACAGGTGAGTGGATGAATGGATGGATGGAAAGAAGGATAGATGGGTACGTGGGTGGGTGAATGAATTTCTCTGCATCTCTTGGTTGCCAGAGCCCCACAGGTGCACTTCCTGAAGTCCATAGCCATAAACTGGTTCCAGACCCTTTTCCTGAAGGTAGAGGTTTACCCACCCAGTCATTCCTTGGCAATTCTATTGAATGGGCTCATTCTCATCTTCTCCACCCCAGTGCCTGCCTCTAGCATTGGCTGCTTTGAGTTCACAGGACTTCATAGAGTCCTTGCTCATACATGCTCATATGAAGATAGAGTCTTAGATTCTGAGTGTGGGTGCATTGGGGTGAGTCTAGGTGCTACAATGACCCCATCTCACAGGCTTAGTGCAATGGCACACTTCTTACCCATGTCACCGTCCAAACAGGCATGGAGCCGACAGTCTTGCACGCAATAATTTAGCATCCAGTTTCCTTCCATCCTGAGGCTCAGGATTCTGAATAGAGTCTAATACTCCTAAGCTGGATCCTTATGCTACAAATAAAAAAAAAAGTAAAGCAAGGACCTCTGGAGCCACAAGGGGCTGACTGGCTTAGGAAATGATGTACATCATGCTCACCCGGAATCAGCATGTGGCCTCAGTTTAAGAGCAAGAGTGGGAAGAACTAGAGTTTCCCTATTTCTTTCCTTTTTCTTAAGAAAGAGAGGGACTGAGAGAGAGAGAGAGAGAGAGAGAAGAGAGTATCAACTTTATTTAGTTTTTCATGTGGCCTTTGTTGTTCCTATACTTTTTTTGTGTTTGTGGTGCTGGGATTTGAACCTGCAAACTTGCGCATGCCAGGCAGGCGCCTTAAACACTGAGCCACTGCTCCAGCCCAGTTTCCCTGCATTTTAAGTCAAGGCAATGGGATTGGTGACCATTCAGTCATTCTCTGTTGCATGAAGCTTGCCTTATTCCATATCCCATGCGTTGGTCCACAGGATCAAACTTCTGCTCTACTTCTTTCTCCACTGGCTGGTTTTTGCCTTTGACTTTTTTAAAGATGGAGGATATGTCAAGTTCTTACACATTCCTCTTGCCAGGTGCTACTGCTCTGATCCTTCAATGACAAACTAGCAGTTGAAGTTCTGCCTCCAAGATTGGCTTCTTTATTGCTGTGCCTGCCTGTTTGCTGAGGGACCTGGATGTGTATCCACATTGCCTGTAAAATGACAAGAGATGGCCAAGGTCATTGGCTACCATAACTCACCTCCCTGGAAAGCAGTCACTCCGGTGTGTGGCATTATCTACTCAATTATTTAAAACCCAAGAAGAATACTTTACTCATAATATTTTTCTTCTCATACATTACTCCAATTCTATCAGCAGGTGCTATGAGGTCTTTAGATCCACCTCAAAAACATGTCCCCACTCTATCATGTTGCTTTCATTAGCTTTTTCATTACTGTGACCAAAACACCTGACAGGCACAGTTTTACAGGAAGAAAAGTTTATTTGGTGCTCAGGGTTTCAGAAGTCTCAGTCCATAGATAACCAACTCTATGGTTTTGGGCCCAAGTGAGACAGAAAATCATGGCGGAAGGGTATGGAGGAGGAGAGAAGCTTAGGACAAAGCAATCAAGAAGAGAAAGAGAGAGAGAGCTCCACTCTCCAGGAACAAAACACATACCCAAAGGCACACTCCAGTGACCTGCCCCCTCCAGCTACAATCTACCTGCCTACAGTTACCATCCAGTTCATCTCTATGGGAAGATTCATGCACAGATTAGGTTGAGGCTCTTAAAACCCAATCAACTCATCTCGAAAATGTCTTGCATCATCTAACAAGTGAGTTTTGAGGCGATACGTCATACCTAAAACCATAAAGTGTTTGTTAACTTTAGCATGTGTTTCATTAATGCACAAAGTTGTATGCAAATTTTAAATGGTACACTCCGTTCATTTTTTACTCACGCATGAGCCTGTGCCACCATTCACAATAAGATACACATTCCACCCTGTGTCCCACCCTAGCGAATGTCCCTCCAATTGTAAGCTCGGTGATGATCTCTATCACCTATTCTTGACTCGCTTGTTAGTAGATTCAGACAGAATGCACTCTTCCGTGACTTGTTTCTTCTGCTCACCACTCTCTGTGTGAGTTTTGTGCATGGTGCCTGGGAATTCAGTCATTTGTTTGTTTACCCATTTTCCTGTTGACAGACACTTGGTTTTCCATTTTTGATCTACCATGAAAAGAAAAGGCTGATATGAATTCTTTTCTTTTCCTTGGGTGGGACATGAACACTCATTTCTGTTGGGCGTAGACTCACAGGGTCTTAGATTATATGCAGGTGTAGCTTTGGGAAATACTGCCAAGAAAAAGGAACAGTTTGGTTTTGGCTTAAGGTTTCAGAGGTCTTATTCTGTAGATGGCCAATTCCATTACTCTGGGTGCAATTTGACGGGGAGCATCATGGCGGAAGGGCATGACAGAAGAAAGGACATAGAATCAAGGACATGATGGCTTCTGGTTGTGCTTGACAAAGAATTCACGCTCTTATGGTGACCTTCAAGTTTCCACATCTTCCTCTTCTTGTTCAGATTTCAGCCCCGATGATTCTTACTGATTCTGTCCTGAGCGGAAATGATTTGTCTACGCAGCCAACGCTCTACCCACCCGATGCTGTATTTCCCCTCCTCTCTTCTTACTGTCTGCATCATCTGATTCATTGGCTTGTCCCTGAACTCTTTTCCCACTTACCTGCTCATGACAACATGAAGTTGCTCACCTAGGGTGCCCTCCTGTTTCCCCGCACACTGCCCAGGTGGGACCCCTCATGCACCCTGCATGAATGTGCACTGGGTGCCCCTGGGAGCCCGGTCTTCGGCAGCCCATGGGTGTTCCGCATTTTGTATTAACTTGTCACTAAATCGTTGTATTTTTTCAAATAAATTCTGTATTCAGTTATGGTAAATGATACTTGAAAGCAACTCAATTCTCCAGCCAGGTTGATTTGATTGGAATCCAACGTCACCAAAAGATTCTGACCGAAAACGGACCAAATCCACAACTCAGGAGCCAGCTCCCCTACTTCGAATCTTGCCGCTTGTGGCTTCTGGAAGAGTTCACTGACTGAGCCCAAATACCTCCCTTCTCGAACAGCCCCCTCTTCTCCTGTTTCTGTAAAATCTGCCTTCCAGGGAACTCCTAGAGTAGAGATTTACTCCTCCCTGCCAAGAGTCCCAGCGAGGGCAAGAAAGGTATTGTTATTATTTTCTCCATTTTTCACTGGAATGACCCAGGGCCGGAGCTAATGGAATCCCTCTCTGCCCTCGCGCCTCGGTCTCTGCTTCTCAGGATAACCTGGGGGCCTGCGGTACCTGAGCACAGCGCTGAGATAAGCTGGGAAGAATCCAGCCACCTTGGTGAGCTGTGTTTGGGAGAAAACAGAAAAGCAGAGGAGCTGCTCTTAGCGGCCTGAAAAAAATGAGGTCCTTTTCCAAGCAATTTCTAGAGGCGTAGAGGACTGACAGCCATAAAATAGGCCGGGTAATCACAGTGCACGCGGATTGGAGCTGTTCTGGGACAGCAGGTGGGGGTGGGCTGAGAGCAGCTGGCAGCCTCTGAGCTGGGTGCTGCCTCTGTCTCCCTGCGCCTCCATCTTATCTGTGTCTCTCTGTCTCAGGTTTTCTTTTCTGTTTGTCTTTTTTCTCTCCTTCTTGCTGTCCCCCTCTTCAGCCCACTGCAAACCCATAGAGACCTGTCCTCTAAAATGATGAAGTCAGGTCCCTGTCCCTCCCTCAAGTCCACATGCACCCCTGAAATAAAAATACTTAGAGGTATCTCTGCAAAATCCTTCTCTAACACACACACACACACACACACACACCATGCAAATACAATTAGAAATCAACATTAATTCACACACTCACACACACACACACATAGATACAATTGAAATTTGGTGCTAGTTCACGCATTCACCCCTGCACGCTCACGCACACCCACACAGACAGGCTCCCAGGACTGTTTGGGTGTGAATGGGAGATGTCCCCCAAGAGCACATGAGTGACAATTCAGGAAGGCTGAGATGCAGTGATTGGGTTATGAGAGCCTTAGCCCAATCAGTGCTTTAAGCCCCCGAGAGGGAAGAACTGGCCATAAAGGCTGGTGGGGTTGGATGGAGAAGGTGGGGCACTGGGGGCATCTTTGGGGTGTGTGTTTTGTATCTGGGGTGGAGTTTCCCTCTCTCTCTGCTCCCTGGAGCAGGTGTTGAGCAGCTTCCCTCCTCCACACTCTTCTGCCGTGATGTTGAGCCTCACCTGGAGCCGACCTTCTACGGACTGAGAACCCTGAAATCATGACCCCCCAAATAAGCTTTCCCCCTGAAATGGATTTGATCGGGTCCTTTATCCACAGCAATGAAGCAGCTGACTAAAACATAGGACCCTCTGCTCATGTGGAGAAATCCTCCCTCCACCACTCAGTCACTCTTTTCTGTCCCTTTCTCTTTATTTCTGAATGTGTTCCCAGACCTCCAGAGTGGCCAAGCATAGACCTCTTTCCAAATGCTTTGGGCTTCCTCTGTCCCCAGACAGCCACATGTCCCCATGTGGCCTGATCGATCTCCGATCTCCTTTCTTCCTCTCCCTGCTGTGAGAGCTGTCCTTCCTGTTCCCCCACCGTGCTCCAGAGCAGAGTTCACTGAGTCCTTCCCTCAGCACGGCTGTCCCCATGGGGTACAGTGCACAGGGGCGACTTCCACCAGCCTCTTTGTGAGATGGCCGCTGATTGACGACAGGAGCAGACAGCCCTAGTTGCTTTCCTCAGCCACTGTCCCCTCAGTGGGAAGAAGTTCGGGAGTGACAATAGCTTCTTGCAGGGGAGAATGACCCCAGAACTGGGGGGAAGAGAGTTGGATTCTTGTGCCCCCAAACCGACTGCTCTCCTCTACAGACCAGAGTCTCTTCCCTGCATCTTGGGGGTGGCACAGTATTCATTGTTCATGTACACGATGCCCTATTGCTTATCGTTGCCCCTCTTTATTAACTGAGAAAATCTTAAATAGTATGTGAACTTCTTATAGAACACCAATAAATGTATCTCCAGGTTCAAGCAGCAAGAAATTAAGGGCAAAGGTCATAAATTTGGCATGCTCTCATTGAATTCATCATCCATCCATCTCCCTCCCACCTACCCAGCCGTCCACTTCTAAATTGTGCATGCCCTCCCACCCACGGACCCACCCACCCATGCACCCTGCCACCTACTCTTTGCTCTATCCATCCATGTCCGCTGCCACTGCCCTGGTCAAAGTCAACGCCACCTTTGTCCTGCCCTGGGGCAGAGTCTTCCAGATTGGCTCCTTGCCTGCTCCTTCCTGACCCGTCTTGCAATCCAAACTCCACCCAGTAGCCAGAAGGATCTTCTAAAGCTACAAACCAGTATCTGTCACTCTGTCTGAAACCCTCCTCCAACATCCCCCTATTCTTAGGATTCAATCTAGATTCCTTATTTAACCTCAGGGGCTGAGCTTCCTGTCCCCTTGGCTTCCTGACTCTCCTTAGCCCTCAGTCCCTCGGTCCCACTGTGCTTCACCCACCTGGGAATTCTCTCAGGCCCTTAACACACCAAGAATGTGCCTGTCAGAGACGTTTCTCTTGTTGCTGCTTCCCATGAGCAAGTGGCCGTGCTGAACACCTACAGATGTGACGTGTGACCAACTGAGCCTGCTGACCACAGCAGCCCAGTGCGCCTTGTCCCTGTTGGGGAGCGTGATGGATCCTACCTGTGCACACATCCTCTCTGCTTCCTCCCCGGTGGCTCATGTCCAGGAACTTCCACCTAGCAGATTTCATTCAGATGGTGACACCGCTTGGTGCAAATCCAAGTCACACTAAATGCTTTTGGGCTCAGGAGTCAATAGGCTGTGTCATTATTAGAATTTTTGGTTTATTTGTTGCTTGTTTTTGATGCCAAGAATTGAACCCAGAAGTGCTAAACCACTGAGCTACTCCCCCAGCCCTTTCTTTTATTTATTTATTTTTCTATTTTATTTTAAGACAGGTTCTCACGAAGTTGCTTAGGGCCTGGCTAAGTTGCTGAGGCTGGCTTTGAACTTGCGATCCTCCTGCCTCAGCCTTCGGGCTGCTGGAATTACAGGTGTGCACCACCACGCCCAGTTCATCCTTAGAACTCTTGAATGTGAATAATGATACGATCGTCACTAGACCCCATGGAGGGCAGCAGAGGCTTCTGTAGCAAGACCAGCAGGCGTCCCTCCTAGGAGTACTGGATGTGGCCTCCACCGGGCTGCAGCCGGGAGCCTGGCCTCCAGCTCAGAATCCTTCTCCTTCACTGGCTGATTTCTTTGCGGGTTCTCAGCTGCCCATTGAGCTTCTCACATCACTGCCTCTGATGTAACAAGTGTTCTCTGCTCCCCTTCATCCTGTTAGCTTGTTCCTGCAGGTACCGGTGATTTTCAGTGCACGCATGTTGGGAATCACGAGCTGATGTCACCTTCTGAACCGTGAGCAGCCAGATGCATGCAGTCTCCCCTCGCCCTGCACAGCAATGGGCTTTGCTCACCCAGGCTGATGGCCGAGATGTCCCTGGGCGCAGAGGGGACATTCTGCCTCTCTACTGCTTGGGGATGAGGTGAACAGGAAGATCAGAGGTAGCTGATGACAGGCGGAGGGGATGGGTTTTCCCTAGACCTGTCACAGGGTGAAAACACAAGCAGATTAGCAGTTAGGAAGCCTGCTCCTGCCTGTGCCATGACCATCCCCTCGGAGCCATGAGAACCACGTCACTCCCATTCGGGTCCCAGTTTCCTTGCTTGTAAAGAGAAATTGGAGCAGCAGTTGAGTCTGCTATGATCAGATGGGGATTGAGCTTATCTGGGCTCCGAGTTGCCCATTGCTCAATCAACACAGAGCCACCAGCCAGACAGATTGACCAAACAGTCAATTTCTCTAATTATATGTCATGTTTTTGGATGTTGCTCAGCGAGGGACAAAATCGGTCTCTCTGAAAAATTGTCTACAGGGAGTTAGGTCCTCAAGAAAAAACTAGCGTATTTATTTCCTCTTCTTTCTTTCCCTTCTTTTCTCCCTTCTCCTCTCCCTTTCTTCTTCTTGATGTCCTTCATTCTTTTACCCTTCCTTCCCTCTTTTTTCTTTCCCTTCCTTCCTTTATTCCTTCTTTCTTTCCTTCTTTCCCTCCCTACCTACTTACTTCCTTCTTCCTTCCTCTTTCCTTCCTTCTTCCTTCCCCACTTTCTTATTTTCTTGTTTTCTGGTAACTGTGAGCCAACCTTATTTTTCTCCTGCAATCTACCAGACACCCATTGGTACTGGGAAGTTGGAAAGCATCCAATCCATCAGGATTCTCTAGAGACACTGTATGTGTGTGTAAGTGTGTGTGCATATGTGACTGTGTGTGTCTCTGTGTATGAGTGTGTGTGTCTCTGTATGTGTGCGTGTCTCTGTGTGCATGTGTGTGTGTCTGTAAGTGTGTGTCTCTGTGTGTGTGTGTCTCTGTGTGTGTGCGTGTGTCTCTCTGTGTGTGAGTGTGTGTCTCTGTGCATGTGTGTGTCT
>PVKS010033340.1:0-21798 GCA_004027875.1 Aplodontia rufa
GAATTTAAAATTTTAATAATGCCGATTAATTTTAGACTTTTCTAGAAGCAATTTCTATTCTGTACAGAAATAGCCAATTCTAGTTTTTCATGTCTATTATTTTAGTGGAATTAATTTCATTGGATCATTTATATTTTGTATAATTTTCTAAACAATGACTAAATATTTTGTTTAACTTTGACATGTATTAAAATGTTAATGATTATAGCCTCTGCCATTGAAGTTGTTGTTCTATGGTTTCCAAACTTGTTAAATATTGTCATGATTAAATTATTAAAGAATGAATTCTTCCATTAAGTACCAGGTGCCCTGATGTTCACCTGTCCCAGCTACTCAGGAAACACACTGAGCCCAGGAATTGGAGTCCAGCCTGGTCAACATAGTGAGACACCCTTCTGAAAACAAACAAAACAAAAATAGCAACAACAAAAACTTCCACTGCCAGTTTCACATTATTTCTGTTAAATCTGATTACTCAAGATCAATTTTGTAATTATTAACAAGGTCACATGTGAAGTTGTAGCCATGGTGAATTACATTTTATATTACTTATGCTTACAGGTAATGCATTTATTTAGGAATGAATTAATGGCTGCTAGTTTTTATTTCTTAGCCAAACCAAGAAAAAATTATGATTAATTTCTTAGCCATGGTTTATCTTTTGTCAGTATACCATCCCCATCTCAAACTCTTTCAATTCTCACGTAATCAATAGTAAAGTGCCTCTGAGACAACTTTTATTCTCAAATGTACTGATCTTATTATTGATCCATTTTTGGATTGGATTTTGCAAATTCTGTTAATGCATTTCTAAAATACACAGTGCGTTATTTCAAATTCTATTTGAACATGATATATGTATCTCTAACTAAATTATTTGGTAGATCTCTACTGCTGATTGATATTTTATGTTGGGACTGGACCTATGGAGAAAACCAAAATACATTTTCCTGAACCATTTTAGATGTGGCTTCATAATATATTAACTGCTAAGGTCTCCAGTGAAATCAACTAATAAGTTGGAATTTAGACAGGTGACAGAATCATCACCTCAGAACAAATTACATGTTGGTATTGGGTGTGCTGTTAACATTTTCTCTCCAATTTTCACTGGGTTAAAAAATGATAAAAAATATGTCAGAAAATTGGGCAGATTGAATCAATGCTACTTGTTAAGATTATGAACATTGATGTCAGTATGAAATTTTGTGTAAAGTTAATGACTTTAAGCATATATCAGTAGCAGGTCAAAAATAACTGAAATCATCTTGCAATGGAAATTATTCAAATTCTTTCCAAAAGAGTTGACTCTATTTTCTATTTTAAATATTCTATGAAGAATGAATTGTTTTTATTGTTGTAGTGAACATGAAGGCCACTGGCCAAACTCAAATAAGTGTCCCATATTTGTAGGTCTGAAAATTTTTGAACTTGAAGTTCCTTTGTCTTTATATCTTTCTTTCATTATCTCTGCCTTTAGTTATTTTCATATTGCCTACTGTCATGTGCTCTTATAAGCATAAATCTAAATCGAAGATGGTGTTTCAAGTTGTATAAGCCTCAGTCAGGGCAGCACACATCCTGGTAACAGGAGATCCATGAGAATGTTCCTTCTCATCTAAAGATCCAGTTTCTTTGTGGAAAGGTGAACTCTAGCTTTGCAAGTGTGAAAAATGCACTAAAAATTAATACTTATTGTCACTTATTTTTGAAAAGCAGAGTAAGTGGCCATCCTAAGAAAATGTTCTGAAGTTATATTTGATACTCTTGTTTTTTATTTGTGATTGCTATTCACAAACAAAATGTGAACAATTATGGCAAATTATATCTTCACTTGAACTTCTCATGTCTGCTTGCTATCACTTTACTATCTACACATCCTTAGCAGTTCAAAGTTCATTAATAAGGAAAAGATAAAGAATCTGGGTGCATGAAAGGGATTTATCATCTGAGATCAAAGTTGTAGGGTCAGAATATATCAATTTGTTGCCAAATTTAGTATAATTCTGTTATTGGGCTCAGAAATTCAGGGCCACGTTGCAATAATAGAATGCTTTGAATAGCTGAAAAGTTTGAAATGTAGTGAAAAAATACTGATTTACTATAAATTTAAATTTATTACAACTAAAGAGATAGCACTCTAGTTTGGATCTGGAATGTCACCAAAAGTCCATGTGGTAGAGGCTTGGTCCTCAGAGAGGTGCTATTGTAAGGTGGTAGAACCTTCAAGAGGTGGAGCCAAGTGTGAAGTTTTTTTTTTTTTTTTTTTTTTTTTTTTTTTTTTTTTTTTTTTTTTTTTTTTTTTTTTTGTCTTGTTTTGGGGTGGGGGGGGGGGGTGTGCCCTTGACAGGGATAGTGAGCCCCTTCCTCTTTTTTGTTTTTTCACTTTCTGGTCATGAAGGTAGCAGTTGTTCTCTTGCGTACACTTCTGTCATGCTGTGCTGCCTCATTACAGGCCCAAAGGCAAAGCGGCCAACAAATCATCCGTTGGAATCTCCAAACTGTGAGCCAAAATAAACCTTTTCTTTTTATAAATTGATTATCTCAGGTATTTGTTATAGTGGCAGAAGGCTAACATAGCTAGTTACTATTTTTATTTTCTAAAACAAGATTTTTTGATATCTACTTTTCTTAACACATAGACACACACAAACATATGCCCACAGAATATATTCCTTTTTTTTTTTTTTTAAGAGAGAAGGGAGAATCAATTTTATTTAGTTTTTCATCTGGTTTTTGTTGCTCTGCACTTAGTTGTGAATATGGTACTGGGGTTTGAACCCAGGTTGTCACGCATGCCAAGCAAGCATGATCAGGCTGAGCCATCACTCCAGCCCCTAGAATATATTCTTAATGGAAACACACAATAAGTATTTGTTGATTTGTTTCGACTTACTTTACTACCATTTTTATGGATGCATCTGTTCTAGAGAGAAAATGCCTGCATACAAGCAAGGGAAATTTAACTAAACTTTACAGAAACCCAATTTTAAAGAGTAATTTCTGAGCAGTTTTGAGATGTGATCCTTATATCAGTATGAAACCATTCTTACCTTTAGTTTCAGTTATGTTGGAATCTTAGTGGTTTTACTGTTTCAAATGGTCTGAATTCTTGTCAAGATATTGCTGGATCTTTCTTTGACAAGGTACAGTTTGGGCACTGGGGGCAGACTAGAGTAGTACCTCGTGGCAGGGTCCTTGGGCAAGCTGTGGAGCTCTGAGGAGTGCTATTTTTATCCATGGGTCATTTGGTGATTGCCTGGGAACTTCCTAATGCAGTCCAGTCACAGCTGGGGTACAGCACTGACTCTCCTTAGGTAACATATAGATGGGGTTGTCCCTGTTTGGGAAGATTTACTACAACATTTAATATGTTTGTTCTTGTTTAAAGGACTTAAATACATAGTTACAAATTTACTACCATTTATTTAGTACATACTACATATATTTTATCACTCAGTCCTCACAATGTACTACAAGGTAGGAAGTAGTCATTTCCCCATTTTATAAGTGAGTAGACTGTCATTTAAGGAGAATTAAAAATACACACACACACACACACACACATTCCTCACCATTTTTCTGAAAATAAAAGTTAACTGATCATGATGATTACTTTAAAGAGAGTTGCAAGTGTTTAAAATGATCACTTTTAAGTAGCATCCTTTTCCCTATTCTCTGGTTTATAAACCTGCAAGTAAAGACATGCTGCCAGCACCACGGGCTTAACGAGACTCTCTGCTGTCTTCTCAGTGTTGATGTGCTGCTTCTCCTTGCCATGTGTCTTCGCAGCAGGATTGTAATGGGAAACACTTCTCTTCTGGGACAGTTACAAGTCTTTTCACTTTGTATGGCCAATTTTAATTTTGAAAAACGTGTGAGTTGCTCAATGCTATGATTACTCAGAATGAACTTTAGGAGATCAGTCGCAGGAGCTGAAGACAGGAACATTACAACAGACCAGAGTTCTAAGAGAAAATAATAGTTGCTAAATGATGAACATTTTCCATGTCTGCAAAAAGTTTTGAAAAGGATTACAGTGTATATTGTTAACTTAGAATTGAAGAACAAAAATTTATTCCTTCTTTGTGCTCTACAGTGGTGTAAGACTAGAAGGAAACCACACTAGCCAGTTTCCCCAGTTATGTGCATTTCTTTCCATTCTTCACACCTAACTTCTTTTTTAAGAGAGAAGGATAGAGAGAGAATCAATTTTTATTGTTTTTCACATGGCTTTCGTTGCTCTGACACTTAGTTGTGTATGTGGGTGCTGGGGTTTGAACCCATGTACTCACGCATGCCAGGCAAGCACAGTAACCGCTGAGCCATTGCTCTAGCCCCCACACCTAACTTCTAAGTACCAACCCATTTCCAGAAACTTCTTCTTTTTAGAAAAAAAAATTGAGGGTTGAGTAGTAGAAAGGGATTTTGTAAATGGGTTTCTACTTACTGAAAAAGAAAGTGGATTTAAAAATTATTCTGTTAATAACACGACATAAAAGTAAAAATGGTTGAGAAAACATTTTGCAAAATGCTGTTCAAACCACTCTCAGTTGACAGAGTGACTGATTTCATGCTTAATTCAAGTGTGAGTCAGTGAAGTGTTGAATGATTGCATTGCTGTTCATAGAGCTCCTAAGGGGTGGGCTTGGATAACTCGGGCTTTATGACATTCAGGCCAGCCATCTTCAGTTTGCAGTTGCTTTCCCATTTAAAGCTGTCATAAGTATGAAAGATCATATAATATGCCTCCGTTTGAGGTGACAACCTCCGTGTAAACTCTTTTAAGTGGTTTGACCTAGAGGAAAAGCATTACCATCTAATTGAAAACTTGGTGCTTTGTGACATTACCAAAGAAATAGGGATGAATGTCTGTAGAAAAATACCGACCTTTCATGTCACTAAGATTATTTAGGCCTCTTAATACTGAATTTCAACCACTGAAGAACATTTTTTAGCAGTTATAGAATAGTACCTTTTTTATTTTTATCTAAAAGTAGATCCTGGAAAGCAGGAAAATTTTATTTAACTGGTTTATTCATTCATTTGACAGGTATTTGCGATTCTACTCTGTGCAATGTACATTTTTAGATTACTGGGGGAGAAGCAGTAAACAGAGTAGACAAAATATGCGTTAGTGGAGCTTATGTGTTTGTAGGGAAGATAGAAGCTCATGTGTTGGTGGAAACAGTCCTCAATGCCACAGTCTTCAGAGTTAGGACCTCCAAGGAGGAGTAGGGTACAAGACCTCTTGCCTCATGAGTATTTTAATGCTGCTGTCACAGGAGTGGGTTAGTTATCATGTGGGCTCCTCATAAGTGAGCTCAGCCCTCTCCTACTGTTTTGCACTCTTGGTCTTTGTGCCTTCTGCCATGGGATGACTTAAAAGAAAGCCCCTGCCAGATGCCAGCACCTAGACCTTGGACTTCCCAGCTTCCCAATCTGTAAGAAATAAATTTTGTTTTCTTTAAGTTATGCATTGTCAGTCTGTGGTATTTTTTTTTCTAGGAGTGCAAACAAACTAATAAGAAAAATGTGTAAAATATGTGGTGCTAGCTAAGGGGAAAATCTTGATTTGGAAGAGTGATAAAAAGTATAGAAAATGAGATTAAATTTGAGATAATGTGGTCAGAGAGGCCTCACTGAGAAGATGACTTTGGATCAAGATACGAGGGAACAAGCTATTCGTATATCTGGGGAAAAGCTTCCCAGACAGAGGGAATATTAAGTACAAATGCCTGTGGCTCTAGGTGCCTGGGATGCTCAAGAAACAGTAGGAGTCCAAGAGGGCCCCAGAGGATTGGGGGAATAGTGAGAAAAGGTTCTAGAGATGAAAGGGGACAGCTCACTGAAGGAGGACTCTGTAGATCCTGGCAAGGACTTTGGCTTCTACTACTAAAGGAATGAAAGTGTGGCGGGGGAGATATAATCTGATTCTGAGAACTCTCTTGTAAAACATCACTCTAGCTGCTGTGTTGAGAAGAGATGGTCATTTGAGAATCAAATTAGGGACATTATTCAGAAGGTGAAATCAGTAATCCTGGTGTGAGATGATGGCAATAGAATAGGTGATAAAGCGTGGTAGGATTCTGGATATATTTTGAATGTAAAGCCATCAGGATTTCCAGCGTGATTTGGTTGTGGGTTGTGAGAGGAGAGTAATTAAAGGACAGACTGTGATCACTTAAGATTGTGATCAGTTAAGATAGGGAAGGTGCAGTGAGTGAGCAGAAGGGGAAAGATCAGCAGTTTAGTGTTGTGTTTGACATGCATACTGTGTTTTCACATATTAAATGTTGAATTCTTGAGAGTGCAGTTGAGTAGAGGAGTCTGGAGCAAGCATACTCATTTGAGCTATCAATGAATTAATCCATGAATGAGGCCAGAGCCCTAATCATTGCCTAAAATCCTCACCTCTGAACCTTACTGCGTTGGGAATCATATTTTCAAAACATGAGCTTTTCAGAGGATATTTTTAGATCTAAACCTTAACACAGAGCTAAGTGCATGGGAGCCAGTAATGAAGAAGCAATAACATTTGTAGCCCCCCACCATTTTTACTGATGACCCACCAAATCTAATACTTTTGATTTGACTTGGTATTAAAAAAGGACTTCAGCTTTGATATTCTGAATTCTGAGTAAAAATTACCTATTCCTTAATTTTACTCTGAATTTGGGTTCATTGCTTTATAAACAGTTTTCAGATACTTGAGGGAAGATTTGAGTTTTAACTTTGATTTTATTTTCATTTCTGTTCTGGTGCTTGAGAGTAAGAGCATTCTGGATTCCAGTGGGAGGTCTAGATCTTTCACCTTAGCCTTTATTCATTTATTTACCAATTATTTTCCAGAATCTATTGCATATCAAGCCTCAAAATTGACATCAGGGATACAAATATCAAGTGAGCTAACTCTCATTCCTAGAAAAATTCCCCATGTAGTATTTGTAAATATCAGAAACCACAAGTATAAATCCAGGCATAGGTGCTCAGAGAGGTAGCCAGACTTAAGAACAGCTGAGCAAAACCCTTTATTGGGATATGTGACTCCGGGGCCAAATTCACCTCTGCCACCAGAGCGAGTAGGGGAAATGACAATCGGGCCAGGGAAGTGGGGTGCAGGAGAAAATGGCACTAGACCTTCGCCAGGTAGCTGGTTTTATTGGTTAAATGGGAGGAGTTGATGGGGCTGACCTTTCAGAGATTGGCTGGATGTGTCCTGCCCCTTAGCCGGTGCCATGACCTCGTGGGGTAGCTGAAGCCACACCCCCAGCCTGTCACCAGGACCAGTCAGCCATGGTCTGCCATGCAGCCTGGCTGAAGCCCTGCCCCCAGCCAGCCTAACAGTATTGTGGTATGGTAGAGTGTTGAGAGGGATTTACTAAAGCATTCCAACTTCCTGGAGTGCTTTCCACAAGAGGTAATACTCAAGCTTTGTCTTGAGTAATCAATAAGCTTTTCCGGGGGAACAAGAGGACAAGGATATTCCAAGCACATAGGTTACATATATTAGTGTGAAGGACATAAAGAGTTTAGAAGGCATATAAGAGATGAAATTGGGAGAGTTGGTAGGAGTTGGGTTATAGAGGCTGTTTTCTGCCCCATGCTAGGCACTAATCTTAATGCATTTTGTGCATTAGCTCAGTGAATTTTCAACCCTCTGAGTTGATATGGTATTAAGGCCATTTTTTTTTTAACAGAGGTCTGTGCTAGAGCATAGAAAGAGTATGTGGCTTACTCATGCAGCTATTAAGCTGTACAGCAATAATATGTGCATTTAATACCAACAGTGTTAATCCGTGAGTCCTAACCCTCATCCCCATCTCCTTCTTGGAATTGTTAGAAGCCTTCTTCTTTATGGATTGTTTGTGCTTCTGCATACATATCTTCTGACCTCCATCATATCAGATTTGATAAGGGTTTAAAATTTTTTTGACTACTTTTCATCCTCTTTCCACAAATTTGAATTTTAAGTCTCTTCATTAGGTTGGCAAGCCTCCTACCAATGCTTGGTTTATGTGAGATGCCATCAGACTCCTTCCAGGAGCCCATAATTCTGGCATTTGTGATCCAGGGCTCAGAAATACCTGACATCCTTCATCATCATCTGTGGAACTCAGTGTTCACACCTCATATGCTCATTTCCCTCATGTAATTATCACCTTTGGGTTGAACAAAATTTGAAAATACCACCTGTCCACCTGTATCCCTGAGGCTTTCAGTTTTCTAACATACTATCACTTTTGGTTTCACTGAGTGAGTTGTGAATGGTAGCGTGGGTGGCATCTGTCCAGGAAGATGGTGTCTCTCCTGGTAATCGCAGGATAATTTGTTCCTCTTCAGTAACATATGTCTCTCTCTGGGGGATAATGGGAGTTCTTGCACTTGATAATGCATCCTTTTTTGGTGTTCTGTGAAATGAAATTCTTCTCCATTTGCAGGCCTGGAGTTCTCCCCACTTGGGTAGAACGTCATATTTTTTGAATAGTATTTGGCATAGCATTGTCTATATTACAGTCTCCATTCATAGCATTTCATCAGTTTCAATTCCATGCTACACATTTTCTTCCCCCATGCCCACACCCCGATCCTTTTCTTTTGAATGTTGTTTCTTTCCAGGGATATTTATCTTCTTTAATAAACTAGCGCAGAGGTGTTCTTCAAGCTCTTTCCCATTCTTCCTTAGCAAGGAGTTTGATTCTGACTTGCAGTATAATAATCGGGAGCCGTCTATACAGCAAGTGCATTCCTGAATTAGCATTCTTCTACACTCTACTAACTTCTGGCTTTTGGAAGCTTGGTGAGATTAAGACTATCCCAGAGCAAGCACTGCCATTGTGCTGAGGCCAAAACCTGTCTGAACTTCAGAGTCACAGTTTGCTTACTGTGTTCTGCTGCCTCTTTAATTCTTAACATTAGGGACTAGTGATTTTGCTAATTTTGCTGATAAATACTAGCTGAGCAACATGTATTGAGTACTCTATGCCAAATGGCACATAAGATTGTTGGCATACAAAGGTCACTACTTTCAGGGAATGTCACTCTCCATTAAGACTTAAAGGTTGATGTGTATGACACTTAGTTCAAGTATTTCTGGCACATGTAGGTATAAATTCAAGTAAAACAGAGAATTTCCCTTTACAACTATCATAGTAGGTAAAGAGAAGTCATTCTGAAATGATTTTTAATTGTTAACAGTAAACATGATTAAAACCTTTAATTTTAAAATGGTGCAGTGTTGAAATTATAATTCCCTAAATTACAATGAAGGCATAGAAGAAAGCAGGTGTTGAGACATAAATATTGATCAACAAGGGACTTAAATAGTCTGAGTCATTCCTAAGAAATGGAAATTTTTTTCAAAAATTTAACACATAGTTAAAAATACATTTTTAAATATGTCTAAACTAAAATAAAACCTAGAGACATGTAAAGCTGAATCAGTCTTTTTTTTCTATTTACTTCTGTGAGGACGGTTTATCCTTGGAGTTAACTGGGATTATTTGTATTCATTATCGATTTGTTACAATAGAATGAATTTTAACTCTGAAAAGGAAGATGCTTTATAGGGTCTGTACGACATCCAGAATCCTTCCAAAGCAGACTGAAGGGGCTTGAGCTTTGGAGCAAGGCTTGGAAGGCTTAAAAAATTTAGGGAAGAAATTTGGTGCCAAAGAGGAGGAGGACCCCTTCTCGGGAAGAAAGGCAACAGAAAAAGACCGTTTTAGGACCATGTCAGCTGGTTTTGAAGTTGGAAGAGTTACATGTCGTTATAACAATCTGGACATAAAATTGTGGTAGAAATGGGGGAAAAAACTCACTGGAAATTTAGCAGTGTGATTTTATTTTACCATGACCAATAAACAAGATGGAATTTAGTACATTTAGTGGAACTCAATAATATGGAGAAAATTAGGAGTGTTGTATTATATTTGTTTTGTACAGTTTATCATATTTTATATATACTTAAAAGGAAATACAAATAAAAGGAAATAGTAAGAGAAGCTATTTCTGTGAGTGGAAGGCTTGATCTAATTTTTCTTTCTTTTAAATTTTTGGCTTCCTTGAAAGAGCAGTTTACCAGCTTGCTGCTTTTGCTGTGTGGAACAAGGACCATGCTCAGGATGAGAGTTTGGGGAAAGACCCCTGTTCAAACCTAAGTCAGTGTTGAAGGACCCCACGCAAATGCTCTTTTGGCCAGAATCCTAACCCTTACCAAAGAATAGTCATAGTACATGTGGGGGGTGGCGGAAAACCAAGAGAGATGGAATGGGATTCAGCCCTGATTGCAAGGGGCTAGCCTGAAGTTATCCATTAAGCCCTAGGGATTCCCTGCAAACTGCGGGTGGAATGCAGAGCTTCTGAAAGGAACCTCCAAGTGCAGCTGGGAGTGAATGCTGCCTGTGCTGTGACTGCCAGCCGGTGGCCCGCCTCATGCTGTGTCCTTCTTGCAGAGCAGCCATCTGCTGCTGCTTTAATGAATGAATCTGTCGTGTGTGTGTGTGTGTGTGTGTGTGTGTGTGTGTGTGTGTGTGTGTGTGTATATGTGTATGTGTGTATGTGTGTGATTTTCTTTTTTCATAGAACAATGTCTTTCACAGTGTGATCTGCATTCCAATGGACATACCCTCAGGGTGTGTGTGTGTGTGTGTGTGTTGAGACTTGTGTCTGAGGCTTCTCAGTCAGGCCATTGACCTATAGGGGGTGTAGCACTGATTAGTGTTGAGAGGGTCCCTCCCCACCCTTGCCCCCATGGAATCCTCAACTTTTCCTTTCAAGACCTATGCTACAGACTGGCTGCTCTGCTTTCCTCTATTTTGTTCACACCTGTTGTTCCCCCTTTCCATGGCTCTTTACCCCTAAACACTGTAGGACTGGATTCATTTTATTTCAGGAAATGTTAGTGAAGTATAGGTTTATGGAATAAATTATTTAAAATAATTTTTTTTCTTTTTCTTAAATTACCTGATGCTAACTTGAGTTGATAAATGCCCTCCTTCTTCCTCCTGCCTTGGCCAGTGTTTTTAAATCTGTCTGGCTGCTTTTTATGCTTTTCACTGGATGAACCGTCTGTAGCAGTTGTCAATCTCACTTTTCCCTCTGGGGTTCATCAAACTTGAGACTGGTTCTTCTTAATTACAAAGCAGAGAAAGAACCCCCCCCCCCCAAAAAAAAAGACAAATCAAAATTTCACCAAGAGAAGATTGATTTGGTCTTTGTTTTAATCATCCTTAGGAACAGAAAATCCTGTTTTGCCTGTCAATAATGGTCCTGTGGTTATAATCTTTAGCCTAACAGAACAAAAGGAGAAACTAATGTGGGGGAAACTTTTTGAAAATAGATTATTGAACTAAATGAGTTCATCTAGATTCTGATTTTTAAGGGGAAAAAAGACATTTCAAGTAAAATGTTGTGCAGAACCTTTACATATAAACCAGATAGAATTGCAGGAGGGATACAAAACTCCACCCTGTGCTGCCCAGGGTTTGCAAGATCTGCTGGACAGTTTGTAAAGATATTCTTCAAGGGTATTTGATTGAGTCATTAATTTATTTGCATTTATATTCTGCTTTTTAACCATTAGCAGATAAGCTATTTTATATCCTTCACTAGGATCCCTTCATCTCAAATTGGGCTACAATAGGTAGAGGATGGAATAAATAGGGACTGAAAATCCTTCCATTCTAAAATTCAAAGGCAAAATACATTAACTATTTTGTTTCTCTATGCTGAAATTTTTTTACATAGTTGTCATGTGACAGTCTTACCATTAGATAGTTTATTAGTGTAAGAACTGATTTAATTTTTGCTTCCTTTTAAATACGTATCTATCTACATGCATATCTATATTTATGTACACATATGTAATCATTAAAGACATATTTGTGTAATTCTGGCACAGTTCATCCTGCAAGACATGTTTTTAGTGATAGACAGGAATGTGAAGTACCCTGGAGTGCCTTTCTACAGCTGCTCTCACACTAAACCCTCTTAGAATCTTTTTTATAAATCCACTTTTATAATCTAGAACTGTCTGCAAAGTATCACCCAATGTAGATGTTCCTATTTTTCATTTAGACGTGTGGCAGGGACTAAGCCAGCAGGCCAAGGAGGTGAGCAGGTAGTTCTATTTCTATTTATTTCATAGGTGAATGTTTCAGATTCCACAAGTGTTGTGGGACCTTAGCTAATCTGGGGAGTAGGCCAAAACTAATACCCCCAACTAGGCTCTATATGAAAGCATTTGAGTGGGTGGATAACCTGTCATTCTCATGGTGGGCAGAAAGCAGTATCAACCAGGGCATGTGGAAGCTAGAGTAAAATCTAACACAGGATGAAAGTTAGCTATGTTTAAATAATAAACTAAGCATAGTTGAAATTTCACATAAGCTGAGGTACCTAACTATGAAGGTGGTCCCCCTTCATAGTTGTTTCTCTGCCTGTCTATGTATAGTTGGGCTTTGCGTTGGTAACCACCCTAATCCCTTCTTGCCTTTCTTACCTCCCTCCCTTCTCCCCCCACCTTCATAGTTAGGTACCTCTCCTCTGCAGAGGAGACATGAGAGCAGGGAGCGAACAAAGAGGGGAGATCCTGAACTAGGATTGGCCTTAACTTACTTTGTCAATATCCTTGTATGCATGAATATGTAACAATGATTCCCTCCAATACGTAAGACTGTGTGGAATGAATTAGAGACAGAGAGAGAGAGGGGAAAGATAGAATCAACTTTATTTTTTCCTGGTCTTTGTTTCTCTAGCACTTAGTTGTGTATGTGCTGGGGTTCGAACTTGGGTTTTCACCCATGCCAGGCAAGCACTCCAACTGCTGAGCCACATCTCCAGCCCTATAGTAGTCTCTTAAAAAAAAAAAAAAGAGAAGGAAAGAGAGAGAGAAAGAATCAATTTTATTTAGTTTTTCATGTGGCTTTTGTTGCTCAGACACTTGGTTGTATAGGTAGTGCTTGGGTTTGAATCTGCATACTCACGCATGACAGGCAAGTGCTGTAACTGCTGAGCCACTGCTCCAGCCCCTATAGTGGTCTTAATAGGTTATAGTTGCTTTTGCTTGTCCACAGATTATAGAACTGGAACAGGGAGAGAGACTATTAAACCATCATGGCAATGAATATGGTGGCCTTTTTTTTTTTTTTTTAAGATAATACTACTTAAGCTGGATCTGCAGAACGTTCAAGTGATGAAGTAGCGGCGATAGGTAGACATGCTCTCAGCTAGATATTTGTTCTACTGAATCCCAGTGTCTGAGTATTAGGAATGTATTGACCTTAAACTTCCGTTTGGCAGCTCTTGATCCAGATTTTGCATTCGGATGTCTGATGGTACCTAATCACAGGCAAGCCCTTTATATTCCCCAGTTTTTTCATCAGTGTAAATAAATAGTGATCTGAAGATTTCCTTACTCATTGAATATTAAAATATGCTCAGTATAAAATTAGCAACTTTAAGCATATTTTAATGATAATTCTTAGAAAATATTAAATATTAACTCATCCATAATTTATTTTGAACTCATTAGCCTTAATATTAAATTAAGCTTTACGGTTCATTCCTGATCTATTCCAAGTATGTGGGAGATAATACTTCACTTTGAAAATCTATCATGAGAAAATTCAATTTTATAGCTGGTATAGTTTTTAGCATTTGATTTGACTAACACAGATGATATTTGTGCCACTTAATCGACTATAGAATTCCAGTGCTATTTTATATCTTAGAACATGTAACTCCTGATTTTAAAGAGATTTTAAAGTTGGTATTATCAGAAATTCCTTTTAGGATTCGCAAGCAAAAATTAATATGTGAATTGCATTTGTAATGCTTATAAATTTCCTAAACTTCATTGATTGTATATCCAAAGCTAAATTTGTGCATGGTTAACAAGTGGTTTGAGAAATGGATTCACATTTGGAATCAGAACTATCCCAAACCATGTTTCTTTACCGATAGCAACTGACATAGTGCCTAGCATGTTTGGTTGGAACTTCATCTAGTACAGAATTGTATTTTACCTGGTTTCAAGTTCTGTACTGCTTCTTTGAATCTAAAGAGGCACTTGATATTCCTTTCAACAATTATAGACAAGATTCGAATCTCCTAATGATGTTCTAAGAACCTTCTTCACCTCTCTGCTTCTCAGCTTCACCCAAGGTAGAGGAAAGAGGTTAAATCAGGAGGTAAAAGGGATATGAGAACAATGGGGTCTGTGTTAGGACTCAAGCTCTGTGCACTTTTACTCCAATCTGGTGTTAGCTTCTTTGTTTCACACATGCCTGGGCTCATCCAGTTCCTACCTTTGTTCAGCTGAAGATTTCATGTCTGAACTCAAGCACAGGTGCCAGCCCTACCTGGGGGTGGTCTAAAGTAATAAAAAGTGGAAGTAGTAACCTAGAATGAAGGACTGAAAAGTGTATATGTATATGCAAGCATTTTATTTTTATTTATTTATTTTACAAAGAGAGAGGGAGGAAGAGAGAGAATCAGTCTTTAGATTTTCATGTGGCTTTCATTGCTCTTACACTTCATTGTGTATGTGGTGCTGGGGTTTGAACTCGCATCCTCACGCATGCCAGGCAAGTGTGGTAGCTCCTGAGCCACCTCTCCAGCCCCTATGCAAGTATTCTATAATTATGGAAATTCACCTGCCTATGTAACAATAAGCTTTAAGAGAAATGGCATGAAGTATCACAACAGTGCTAGCCTGTACCAGCTAGCTAGCTATGCCTTGGCCTGCAGAGACCATTTGAGAGTGTGTAGGAGTTTTTATAGGAGCATCAGGAACCTCCAACCAGAGCTACATGTAGTCTTGCTTCCAGGCTCACTGTTACATGTCCTTTCTGCATATCTTTCTTCCCACATTTTTAAAATTGGTACATTATATTTATCCATATTGATGAGATTTGTTGTTAACTGTTCATGCAGATAACAATACAATTTGGTTACTATCATTCTCCAGCACTTCTCCCTCCATCCCTGTCTCCCACCCTTTGGTCCCTTTCCTCTTCCAATCTCCCTTTGATTTTTAGGAGCATTTTCCAATACTGAAACCAAACCAAACTCTGTATTTCTCACCTTTGTTTTCCTTTTTCCTCTCTAGCTTCTGAATTTGAGAGAAAATATATGACCCTTAACTTGAGTCTTACTTATTTCACTTAACATGATGATCTCTAGTTTCATTCATTTTCTTGCAAATGCCATACTTTCATTTTTCTTTATGATTGAATAAAACTCCCTTGTGTATGTACACCACATTTTCTTTATTCATTCTCATCTGTTGATGGACATCTGTCCTTTATTTCATACATACGTATCAGCTTAGCAATGGCAGTAGACTTCCTGGTGAGCAGAATGGAGCACCTCAAGCTGTTTATCTCTGGTCAGTGGCCGGTATGGGTGCACCATGCCTCTGGACAGTGGGGTGTTGGGGCACTGTGGGCCTTGAGCTTTCTAAGAAGATGAGCAAGCCCTGGTGCTTTTGCTTTGCCCAGCTGGAGAGAACATATATGAGACAATGCAGAGTGATGGTGCTGTCTTTTGATGTACTGTTGGATTACCTCGAGCAGTGAAGGGTTCTGGCCCTTCCATTGTGGATGTGAAACTGTGATTAAACCTTCAATGAGTGCTCCTTTACTAGGCAACATGGGGACAGTGTCTGGAATCTAGTCAGTTCATTGATAAAACTCGAGGTTGAAAGCATGACTATTCCTTTGTGTAAGTGCATCCAGGCCTCATTAGCGGGCTACTGCCCAACTCTGCCATCTGATTCAGCTGCTGACTAATCGGAGGCCTTGCAGAGGCCATTTTAAAGCAGCTACAAGAGAAGCTTTTAATCTCTCACTGGAAAATTTCAGGACTTTTCAAATGTCAGTAAAGCCCCTGTTGGTTGGTTAGGATTTCAGCAGAGACTATGGGAGGTTAATATTTTAGCAGGTCTCCCAAAGGGCAGCGGAGCCCCATCCTTAGTGCAGAGCGTCAGCATTTTCTTCAAGCAAATATCTAATTTCAAAGCCAGGCATTTGTCTTAAGTCTTACCACCTAAATGAAAGCTGAAAAAGGAAAGACTAATGAGGCCATTCCTTTTCCCCACTTTGTCCATGGGGCAGCATTCTAGGCTACAGCAATGCCCTTGTTGGCTCTGCGAGGGTGGCTTTTCTTTAGCGAGCTGCCTGGTTTGCATCTCTGCTCACCACTCGGGCTCCCTGAGTGATTTATGACTCCTCTTGTGCATCCAGCATGTCATCATTTTTTCTTCCATTTTCTTCAGACATATTTCTAGGTAAAATGAACATTTATCAAAAGAAAAAATGACTCCAATCACCCATGTGAATGGTTTAGTATTTCTTGAATCTAACTTTTTTTTTTTTGACATTCTTCCTCTCTTTATAGAAAAACCTTGGTCACATTCAGTTTTCAGAGGTTAGTGAGCCTTGAACTACACAACACTAGGACTCTGATTTGGAGACAACCACCAGAATTTAAAAAAAAAAAAGGCATCAAAGTGGGAAGCATTGTAATGGTATTTAATATGTATTCAAATCTTCAAAATAGGTTCTACTAGGCATCAAAGGAGCCTGAATTTTACATGTGAGCTTGATAGAAACATCTGAAGAATGGTTTTGTGGTATAATACAATACATAATTCATTTGGAATAATTACTTAGAAATATATAAGATTTATATAGGGATCTATAAGACTGTATATAAGGTTGTAATTTTAGGGGTGAATGACTGTAAAAGTATTGCTCTTTATATCATTTAAAGAATAACAGTTTTTCATCTTCCTTTATCAGTTGCTAGTTAGCCATAAAGAGTACTTCAGAGATAGACTATAATAAAAAATGCATTCATTTGGTAGAACTCTGTATTTCAAGAATTTCTGAATCCCTGGCTGAGTTGGCGTTCCCTTCTGTGCAATTTCAACGCAGTGAAGTAGTTGAATGAATTGTTCAGAGCATGGAAATCAGAGGCAGACTACTTAGTTTGCATCCTGACTTTACCCCACTTGCTTGAGTCACTTAAACTCTCTGTGCATCAGTTTTTTCATTTACAAAATGGGGATATTCTTGGGATCTTATAAGGCTTTTCAATATGATCTAGATAATGGTACAGAATGGTGTGACACATATGAATGCAGTGTTTGCTGTTTCCAAGTACTCTACGGCCTGGGATGGGTCCAGGAAAGCACTCTGAGCAGAATGGGGGAATTGCAGGTGAGGGAGGCTGAAGCAGCCTCATAGTTCTTCTGTTAGAGTGGGGTTTAAGAATTGTATACTCTGCTTTTTAAAGTAAACCAAATGCTTTCCTCTGGGTTTAGAGCTTGTGAGACTTTCATGCAACAAGAACCATTAAAATTTCAGTAACTAAATCTCTGTTTAGGGTCAGAGTTAAAGTTCTCTAATACTTAGGATTGTTCTACAACAGAGTTTTCCATCTAGGTTCCACCATGTCGTATCTGAAAGGAATAAAACAATTCTAGCATCCTGAAAAAGACATGCCTTGCTACACTGATATGTGGGAAAAATAGCAAAATAAAATATATTTGTACATAAATACATAGATGTAAAAATAGGACTCAGTGAACAAACTATTTGGCTAAATAATGCATAGAACAAGAAAAGGGGAACATACTAGCATTTGGAATTCCCTCCTTGTACAGTTGACCATTTTACTGCATCAAGAGGTTTCAAAGAGTTGTTATTGGGATAGATTCTAAGTCTGTAGAATGCCTTACGTACGGTTGTACAAATAATACTTATAAATTGAAATACTTATCTTGATCTTCTACTATGTGATAAACATGTTCACAAACTTCTGTAAGTAATAATCTCCATAGATATGGGTTGCACATTATTGTCTTAATTTTTAGAAAACTTTAAATCATGAGAGATTTATTTGAGGCTATAGGCAGCTAACAATTGACAAGTCAGCTTTCAAATGCAGGAATTTGAGGCTGAATTCACACACTTTCCAGTGTAATCTTCTTATCTTTCAAGGATACTGTAATTCAGTCCAGCGAAAACTGCTAAGCCCCTATTATGTGTGAGGCACCAATGAAGATGTAGGAGATACCCTTTAGAATAATATTTTAAATGTCCTTATTTGCATAAAAATGTGCATATTTTACATTCTCATTCCCATTACTAAACATTGCCACTGACATGGTAGTTCACAGACAAGACTATATTGTAGATTCATCATCAATTTGGTTGCTTTGAAGATTCAGTAGGAAAGTGATAATTTAGCAAGTTATAATTTATTTCATATTAAAACAAGGCATTTCATTATATCAGTTTTCTTACTCTGAATGTGATGCAACTAAAGCTGAACAGATTAACCTTGATGTGCTCACATAGAGGTAAGGAGAGACGGTCAGAGAAGCAGGGAGGGAATGAGGGGTGATGAGATGTTTTAGAGTTTATTTTAGGCAAGGTTGCATGATTTGTTTATTTCCACATGGTTCCATTTTGAAACTTGCATTCCTTATTGGACAGTCTTACTGCACCTAGGAATGGTTCTTCAATTTAAGAGTGCATGAAAAGAAAGATGCACACCTTTTGACATCCTACTCCAGCTGACCCATCATTGACTAATCCTGCAAAACTTAATGGAGCACCATGACACCGCTACAGACCTACATGAAAGAAAGATTGAAGAATGGAAAGTGAATCAAAAGAGTCAGAAGGTGTCACACTGCTCTTAAGTGAATCACAAATTTCCTTTAGGTCTAATGTATTTTCTTTCCCCTGCTCTCCTCAGTGCTTGGGTGGTTGCTCATTTATAATAAGAACCTCTATAAGGAACTCTGTGAAAAACTTGGAAATGAGACAACTGAATTTCCATGAATGAATAACTAAAGAATCTCTAGCAAATTCAATTATTCTGACAACATTTTTTATTGTATTTTCTCACTAAAACTCTTCAGAAACCTGGAATGAATGCAGGCAGGCAGTTCTCCCCATGGGATGAGAACGCTTAATAAAACCAAACGGAAAGCTTGGTAATTTCTTCCTTTCTAGTCCTCTTTCAGGCAGTCATGCAAAAGTCCCATTAATGAAAAGATCTCAGCCTCAAGCTCTGGAATCATTTGGTCTGGTCCAGAAGGGAAGTGACTGCTAAGGCCTCTCAATGCTGCATCTAGTCTGGCATCTCTCCACTACTCCTCTTCTTGGTTGCCCACTGTGCTCAGTTAACATAAGGCTCAGACATGCATTGCGTCCTGAAGTACTTGACTATCATTTTTCTAGATTCTACTGTACGTTTCTTTAAATATACATCCACTCTGAAGTTTCCTGTTAGGTATATAGTCCAATGTATACGAATTTAGTTGCTCCTTGTAGTTCACTGTAAAATGAAATTTTTTTTCCAATACTGAATATCTTGATGTGTGACATATTTAAAACCAGAGTTTCAGATGAAACTTAATTCTCTGCTTCTGTTGTCAGGTGTGGTCTGCATAAGCTGCAGGCCTCAACAGCTGAGAAAGCCTGTTTTAGTGTTAGTATCTAGCCACAGCAGAGGATGGTTGCTAGGGTCACCTCCAAGGGTTGTAGCCAGAAAAGCTGGATTCTTCTCTTATCTAGTGATATGTTGTGTTGTATCTTTTAATGATGGGCTATGCCCTCCAGTGTTGTAGCAGACCATATCAGTTCACTGCCAATTTCTTTACAGGTTCTGTTCTGGCAAATTTAAAGAAAGAAATCCATGACAATAATAAAAGTCGGGAGTGAAAGGAGTAGGATATTCAAGTGTGAAGAAAAGAAATAACTATCGTAGGGCAAGAAGAGACCTCACAACAGGTTGCTGCTTGAATATGCCAGTCTACAGGTTTATATACCTCTGTCAATGCTATTGGTTCAAATGTATGCTCATTAGGATTTTGAAAAGTATGAACATTATTAGCCCTTGAGTAATTTTCCGGTAGTCTCTATTTGGGTCTGTCCCCAATTCTGTTTTCCCACAGCTCATTGGGCAGCAGGCTGCTGTGAAATGGTAGGCCTGGTCCCCTAATTTACCTTGGCCCTGGCTTGCTGTGTCTCAGGCCTGCACCAGCATGATGAGGTTTTGTGGCCACGACCTGTGCCTGTGGTTGCTGCTGCAGCCCACCCAGTCTACTGATCTCCCACTCGTTGGTGGAAATTAATGGGCCAGCAGCCCAGCTCCACAACCAGAGAGTCATGTTGACTGGGACAAGGACTCATATTCAATTTCTCATTTTCTATAATTCTAATTTGACACAACTAAATATATTTGTGTCTAGCCTGTAGTTCCTTGTCTTACAGATCATAGATAGAAATGAATGGAGAAAATTCCTGGCCAGAGTAAAATCTTGGCTAAGTGATGGCAGAACACAATCTGAAAACAGAGTGAGTGCCTGCAGAGGTCGGTCCTCATGTGCTTGAGGACCTGGGTCTGATGGTACAATTGAGGATGCTGTGGTGGTTTCTCACATCTGAATGTTTACTAACTTATATTACGAACTGAGTCAATCAGTTTCCATTTAGAAGTTTGGAGTTTTCAGTATATAGCGTTTCTTTATAATTCAGGACCAGTCCATTGCCAATCCAGGTTGTAACCACATCCAAGAGGTGAGACGGGCAGGCACCTCCCTTTCCCATTGTGACTCCCATGTTTCACCATTGTGTAAAGACAAGCGGCACAGCTCCTAAAATATTCACCCATTATTTCAATGCAGAAAAACAACCCAAGGTGTGATGTTTTATAAGAAAATGAAAATTATTTTCTCCTTTCACTTGTTAAAGATTCCCATCATGGCTGCAAATCTTTCAGTGTGTTTACATCTTGAATTGACCTCCTCCTTGCTTAAAAAAAATGTGGGTCCTTGAACACCATCACACACAGGCACACAAAAGGTTTTAAGATGCAGTCTTCTTTGGTGTGAGACCCTGGGGTCTTGTATAATCATCTGCTCACTGGGAGAGCAGATGCTGCTCTCTTTCTTGGCAAACAAAGCTTAGATTAAAAGGGCAACAATGCAGCGAAGCTGTTAACGCCCACCACTCCTCTCCCACTGACAGGAGGTGGACTTCTCCGGAGGGCCTGCCAGCTCCTGTCAGCTGGTAGACATGGGGTTCTCCTAAGGGATCAAAGAAGAAAGTGCCATGGGAGTGTAACGTGCTGGAGAAGCAGCATTGGAAAAACTGCAGACATCTTGAAACTCAAGACCAGCTGGGACTCTTTAATTGCTAGGTGGCCCCGCCCATTTTCCCATTGCAGGATACACTGATAAACCTGTGGAAAGGACAGTGTGTGCTGGGTGACCCCACACTCCCAGGCTCAAGCTTGGCTTCACCACTTTCAGCTACGTGAGCAGCACAAACATCTTAAGCCCCTGAGCCAGTTTCCTCACGCTGTGGCATGTAGTTAGCAGACTGGGGAAGCAGAGCCAGGAACCCTGATTCACGTCATTTGCCAATTTCCATGTTATAACTACTTCCACTGTGGCAATTTCCAGCTCCCAACAGTTGTAGCTGGAAAAATTCCTGAATATTTATTAATAGACTCATTAACTGTTACAAGCCCATCATTGCTGATCTATAAAATGAGCATAATAGAATTCATCTGGTAGGGTTGTGCTACTAATTCATGAGATATATACAAAGTTCTCAGCACCCTAAGTTCTGGCATGTAGCAATTATTCAACCATTAGTAACTATTCCTTTGTTTTTCAGCCTGAATAACACTTTTAAGGAATCTTTGGACTAATGTTTGTAACTCTGGCTTCAAGGTATCACATGTCACACAAAATTATTTAAAAAGCTCTAA